>PVHY01013651.1:0-40799 GCA_004024945.1 Uropsilus gracilis
CGGGTGGGCTACCTGCTTCTCTCAGCAGGGTCGGAGTCCCCTTTGCAGCTGCCTCTTTTGTCCGCGAGCGCCTCAGTCCGCTCTCCCATCTTTAACATTTCTATAGCAACTCACAGTCCTCCTGCACCACTCTCAAATGAAAAACGAGTAAACCTCCTAGGCACAGTCTAAAGTTCCTACCCTCTCTATATCAAGCAGAGTAGCTGAACTGTCTTTTTTAGTAGTTTGTGTGCACATACCTGTCATCAGCACTGCTCCATATTTACTTTATCATGCCCTTGCTCACCAAATCTATTGCAAAATTCCCATATAGTGTGCATGACATACTTTTCCTCCTCTGAAAGTGAACGTGTGTCAAAGCAGATCTTGAGTCCAAGTACCATATCAGATAAAAAGGTGAGAAAATTCTGTAAGTGCAGCTTTTGTAAATGAACTTGTACTGATATATACCTTTGCCTTTTACTCATAAAGATAAATTGGTAGTAAGCTGTAATGAAAGTTCACCTACTACTGGGATTAATGGTAAGTTTTTATAAGCTTACAGAAAATCAAATGTCAGAATCATTTCTCCCATTTATCACTTACCTCCATATGGAGACATTAGAAATGTTCTTCTACATCCTTACATTGACTCCCTAACAACTTTGTTTTTGAAGAACAATGGTAAAATAGCAGCTTGGTTGTTAAGAATATAGGACTCAGAGTCTACCCTTACAGAATGTGACCACCCCCTGCCTCAACACTCCAGGCCTGAAGTTTTCCCATATTTGGAGTCAACTGATTCTATACAACCTTTATTCAGAGGTGGTGGTTAGAGAAATATTTTAATTCTCTACAGAGATGGAGGAAAACTACAGTTGATTGATGACTGCAAGAGATTTTAATTCTTCTCCTCTATAAAATGAGCACACCATCCCTTGTTTTCCAAGAGATGTTGAACCAAAATGCATGGAGCAATGACTACAAAATATAACCAAAGGGATTCTTTCTCAACTTCAATGTACTATCTAAATGACAAGGGTGAAAAGAAAGCAAGGAAAAGAAGTAAGATCCCTCTTTCAGAAGCAATGTAAATATGCGACACTAATCTGATCATTTGAAGACAAAAAGGAAGTAAAAACTATCCAAAGACAGAGGTAAGGAATTAGGAATTCAAAACTTATTTGGAAATAAACATAATACCTTGGCATATGTAAGGTACAACAATTGTCTTGAATCAAAAACCAGTAGAATTAGAGGAGGAAAGTATCCCTAAATAATGCTTAGCTCTGGAAGCTTCCTTAAGTACTGACACAAAAAGGGAAGTAAGTGGTCAACAGAAAGTCACTACCCAAAACAACAGTCCTATTTTTTGAACTGTTTTAGCATTAAGTTGTTAGAACTGAGGATTCTGAATAATAGGAAGAAAGTTATTTTACATAAAGGAAAGGTGAGATATAGGGTTTGGGGCCTATTTAAGGTAGATACCTTAGTCTTTTCGAATTCCTACTTTGAAAGTTACATTTCCTGGTAAAAGTTACATTTTAAAGCAACTGAAGAAAAATGGTAACTAACATGGAGCAATTGGGTAAGCTAAAATTCCTAAAAATTGTATGAGATCAGGGAATGAATCATCAGAAGATTAAAAGGCAATCAAGCTGCATGTTCCATGTTCCTTAGAACCTGCTTTGTAAATCCATTTCCCTGAAGTTCCAGTAGAGAAATCTCAAAGGTATATTTGTCCAACAAGCAGGATTCTCCTCACTGTCGGTATGGCTCATTCACCACCCTTTTCTGCTACTTCTGAATTGTGATTAGTTTCATTTATACCTTCTATTAATTACAGCATATTTAAATGTGTTCATGGGAAAGATGTTTTATGAACAATATACTGTCTCTAATCTATAGGCTTGTAATGATGGATCCTATATCAGTGTCTGACTCCAATTCAATAGGCTTGTTGCTTCCTACCTGAACTAGCTATCATTGAAATCACTGAATTAAGACAAAAGGAGACAGGGAAAAAAGGAGACAGGTTGAGTCTTTTTCCCTCACTATCTGCCCCCATTATCCACAACCTAATGCAGCAATTACCCTGGTTCTGCAGTTCATCCAAGTCCATGAAGCGACTGGGATGAGGGTTAAATCCTTTAGCTGCCTCTAATTCTTTTTCCCGTCTCCTTTGAAGTTCCTGTTCCTGGGCCCTTCTAGTCACTTCTTCCTGCAATTCATCCAGTTCGCTTTTGGAAGATATTTCCCCACCTAGAATACAAGCAAGGGAGAAGGTTTTCAAAAGCAAGAGTAAGCACTTGTTGAATGTATAGACATTGAACTTGCTTTTCTTTGGAACCCCTGACTTCATTTTGAAATTCATGTTTTGACTAGTGTTTTCTACAGCAGAGTCTGAGTGAGACCTGGGTTGTGAACTATAATAACAACAACAATAACAACAAATATTTATTGAGTCCTTGAAAACAAAAATAACATAATTAACATTTGTTGTGACAGGCAGAGTTTTAAGCATATATGTAAGATGCCTAATTAATTATGTATTTATATGTATACTTAATTTTCATAACAACCTATGAGATATTATTATTGCCCACATTTTAGGAATGAAGAAATTGAGTGACAAAGAGGATAAATAACTTGCCCAGGTAATACAGATGATAAATGGCAGAAATGAATTAAAGTCAAATCAGTTAAATTCATAATCCATGCTTGCTCTTAACAATTAGGGAATGTTCCTAATAAATCAGTGTGCTGTCACTGATTTATTAGAAAGCTGCAAGCAAGTTAGTTTAACTTTACAAGTTTGTAAAGTATCCGCAGTAATAAAAATTCAAATTTGTTAAGTCTTATAGATGGAAAATAAAAAATTAATAATTTATAAGTTTTCTAGATCTAGATGAATGTCTGTGATATATTAAGTGAAGAACAAGTGACAGAATTCTATTGACTATTTTATTTTTTAATGGTAGTAATACTTATCTATGTGTAAGTACAGAAAAAGATACAGAAAGATAGTAACCATAAGGGTAACATTGGTACCTTGAATTTGAAGAAACAAAGTGCAGGTTATTAATTGTTGGACTTATTTTATTACTATAAAAATTTTTTAAAGTGATCAGTAATCAGCCAGGCGTGGTGGTGTGAGCCTGTAGTCCAAGCACTGGGAGGCAAAAGGCCTGACATCACTTGAGTTCGTGGGTTCGAGACTACCCCAGGCAACATAGCAAGACCTGTTCTTGAAAAAGCAGCCAGGTGCGGTGCCGTACACCTGTAATCCCAGCTACCTGGGAGGCTGAGGATCTCTTGAGTGGGATTGGGACTATCCCGGGCAACTGGATGGATGGATGGATGGATGGATGGATGGATGGATGGATGGATGGATGGATGGATGGATGGATGGATGGATGGATGATGGATGGATGGATGGATGGATGGATGGATGGATGGATGGATGGATGGATGGATGGATGATGGATGGATGGATGGATGGATGGATGGATGGATGGATGGATGGATGGAAGGAATAAATAAAAAGTGATCAAAGTCACCATATAAAATTGTTTTGTGCCAGACTAAAATGACTAGATGACACTGTGGGGCTAGTGTTTACCACTCAAAAAGAATGATGTGGTGGTATGCTATATGAAGAATCTGTTATAACTCTTTGGTAAATGTTTTAACACTGAAGAATCCTGTTGGCTATTCAGCCATACCAAAATTAAGACTAAGAGAAATCATGAGACTCAGTCTTTATTTTACTGAAGAGGTATTATCTGAAAATAAGAAAGGGTGGAAAGAGGCTTATGAATGTTCATAAGTTCCTCAAAGAAATGCTAGTCAACATGAAATAACATGAAATAAATTTAAATGTGGGAAGCAAACCAGATGTAGTCATTTAGAAGCACATCTTCCTTCCCTGATTTCTAACTATAATGTACTCCACTCCATGATTTCAGAAATACCTATTTCAGTAGTCTTTGTTCTGCTCTGCCAGATGTCAGCAACCTATGAATTCATATCTAAAAAATGTTCATTCCTGGGTTTTTTGTTTGTTTGTTTTTTACTGCTGCATACCTTCCTTCCAACTACCTCTAAGAACTTTCTGGGACTATTTGAAAGGAATTGGTGATCAGACTAGTACTGATCCTGGTCTCATCTCCAGTCTGGCAGATAGTATTCTGTCCTCCCCTCTGTAGAAAGCTGGTACCACAGATCTACCATCAGAAGCTCATTAATCAGATCATAGTTAGATTTCTGCCCACATACCTAACTCCCAAATGAACTGAGAGACCAGAAAAAAAGAGATGAAACATATCTTTCAGAGAAGGTTAATATCCATTTACGTACCACCTTCCCTTAGAGACATTGAAAAAAACTCCCCATGGTGGAAAGACTACCTAATTTTCACCTGGAATTTTAGCTCTGCATAAATAAATTTATTTTCTACCATGAGGATTGGGTCTCTACTTAAGTAGACTATGCACTGTAAGTATATATGCATGGTGTGAGCAGAATGCAAAAAGGAGTTAAAGCTATGACTACCTTAAATCCCTACTCCTGAAAGAGAATTCTGGTGTCCCTTTATTTTCAGGTTTTTAATTGTTAAAATACTAGTTTCTCTTTGAGGAAAAAATACTTTAAACTATCTTCAGTCAGTTATACTTAATGTGAAGGGGTCAGATAATCCTTGAGAGCTTATTTCAAGGAGGACATATAAGAATACAGGCACATTCCAGAAAGGAAAACAAAACAAAATTAATGAACAGGATATAGAGGCAAGTCTAGGATAGATTTGACCTACTTATTTCCCAGTTTTGCCCATTTGTCCTCTTTTGTTATCTCAGTTCATAATACTAAACCACCAGAATCTAGATTCTGCCTCTGTACCAAGACAGTCATAGAACTTACTCTTCTCAAGGATATAGGTATTACTCACACTATCCTTTCTCGCTCCCATAAGGCTCTTTCTAAGGTAGAACAAAATAGGATGATGAACAAAAAAGATAAATTCAAAGATGAAGCAGATCAAATATCTTCACATATATATTCTAATGAAATACTCTAAATACCCTTTAAATTTGAAATGAGCTCCGGTATGGCTTTTATACTAACTGGCAGTCAAATTCAATCCTCCAGTGTTGTTCTGCTTACCTAAGAGGGGCTGATTCTTTGTCCAGCTACTCCTGGATACCATGGAGTCTGCCTCCAGGATACTACTGCTGTGAGATTTGGGGATGTGGCGCCAGGAAGGGGCTAACCCAGCTAATCTCTTAGTACTTGAATCCCTTCAAAAAAAACAAAAAACAAAAAACACAATCTAGTGAAAGTATCAGAAGGGTGATAACTAGCAATATTCGCAGGACTGAACTCCCTCAAGAAAATAAATATTGAACTAATAAAATTAAGGCACAAATACTTCTGCTAAGTACCTCTGAAAAACTGAAATATACACTCATTCCCCCATCTTTTCCCACCTCTTGCATCTTACGCATCTAGAACAGCTCCTTGCACAAAACCTAATGAATTAATAAACATGCACCAGGCATGGTAGCTCATGCCTGTAAGTAGCAGCCTAGGAAGCCAGGGATCATGGTTCGAGTCCCACTGGGGGCAACATAGCAAGATCCAGTTCCAAAAAAATAGAGCTGGTGTGGTGGCACGCACCTGTAATCCCAGATACCTGAGAAGCTAAGGCTGGGGACTGCTTGAGTTTGTGGTACCCCAGGCAACGTGAGCTTGCAATTCCACAGGCAAAAATAGTGAGACCCAGTCTCAAAAAAAAAAAAAAAAAAATAATAATAAATACATGCACTCATGTGGATTGCCCTCCTCTTTCTTATACTTTTTAGCATACTATTGTGGTCAGGGAAGAGCAGAAAGAAAGTATTAGGATATGGTTTTCATCTCTGTAGAAGATATAAGTACTCTTTTCAAAGCATCTGTACTGGAAGGAAACTTTGGTTCTGTGGCAACTAAGTAAAAATAATGTATAGATATCTGAAATTTTTTAAGCAATCTGTGCCCTATAGAAGACAATGAGCATATTAAACCATCAGTGTTATCTTTTGGGATTATGAATATCATTGACTTCATAAAACAGTTTACAGTGATACTACTTTAAAAAAACAACCAAAAATCCAATCATAAAATGAAAGGCAAGAATAAGTAATAACAAGGTTTTCTCTAAGATCACATATAAATTTTGGTCTACTAATTCATTTTTAAGTTATTTATTAAGCAACTACTTTATATATACTTTAAAAGTTGTCTCCTTTTTCAAATACCTTTGTTCTTTCTCCCAGAAGAGGGTGCTGTTTACCATAAAGTTAATGAAGCACACTACCCAAGAGATGATTAAAAAAAAGTCTATCTCTCCACTTGCCTGAATTGAAAAGCCTCAGAGGCTCACTTTACTGCAAGGGATAATGCTATTCAAACATGAAACAATACCTGCAGACACTGGCGCTCTCAGGCAGGACTGCATCCAGACTGACAGGACTGCTGCTGTTCCTCTCACTGCTCTCATAGCCAGATTCCATTCGCTGGATTAAGCGAGGGTGCTGCTCTAAAAGGTGAGAGGCTGGCCGTGCTGAGCCCCAGGGCTTGTATTGAGGACTTGGTCCACCAGTTTTAATGTCGTTAGCAGGTGGCTTGTTTAGTTCATCTGTAAATTCTTTAGCTATCCCAATCAAAGGACAAGTATGGAAAAGGAAGTGGATTTAGCATCTCCCTCAAATCAAGGTACTAACTATCCCCTCCATCTAGTTCATTCACTGAACTCATACTCCCAAAGACCTAATTATTAAAATAGAAATACATCTTGCCAAGACTATAATAAAATCCAGTTTTTTTTTTTAAATACGTAAATCAACTTTATCCAAAGGTCAAATTCTTCCATAATTACCTGAATCCTCAGAAAAGGGGCTAAGTTGAGTGTAGCCACAGTGCTTCCTTCTGTCCTTATTAAAAATACTGTCAATATTCAGAGACTCCCGTTTGGGTCTCCAAGTTGGGCGGTACTTGCTAGAAGAACTGGACTTTGACTCACTGCTGGTACTCTCTACTTCCCAATCACGAGAATGTAAAGGCAAGGTCCTAGGAGGTTTTTTGTCAGTAGTGTCTCCTCCCCTGCCTCCACTGGGAGGTCCTAGGTTGGTCTGAGAAGTCAGGGATGGCCTGTTATGGATCATATTGCTGACTGTCTCCTTAAAATCCCTTAGCCTGTTGGTGCTGCTGGATGGTTTAGAGGCATTCCTAGGAGCCTGCTTCTCTTTCAGTGTTTCCCCTAAAATCAAAGAGTAAACCAAATGTAAATATTTAAAGTGATCATGATACCCAGACCCCCAAAACAGAAAAAAAGACAAAGTATTGTGAATAGAGAGGAAAAAAAATCATAGTGTAGAGTATTAAAAAACTTTATAACAAGTGAAGGAAGAAAGAGAAACAATGTAGAGGTGGCTTGCCTTCGCTGTGGTACCCTGAGGTCTGAGGCTCATCTCCTTTCCTCCTAACGCGGCCAGAGCTCCTCTTACGCTCTATCAGTGACCCTTTCTTGGATGTGAGTTTCTGATTACATTCACTATCAGTCAGGTGTCCTGAAAGAATAAGGAAATGGGAATAAACTACTATCTGAGATTGACCTCCAACCTCTTGAAAATATAGTCTTTGGGATTCATGGCAGTAGCATACATTTAGTATACCCATGGATCAAAGGCTACAGGAGTCAAGGCTACGTGATTTTTTTTTTTTAATAGTCTTTGGGATTCATGGCAGTAGCATAAATTTAGTGTACCCATGGATCAGAGGCTACAAGAGTCAAGGTTATGTGATTTTTTTTTTTTTTTTTTTTTTTTGAGACTAGATCTCACTATTTGTCCGCGGAACTGCAGGCTCATGTTGCTGGGGTACCACAGACTCAAGAAATACCCAGCCTCAGCTACCCAGGTAGCTGGGGATACAGGCGAGCACCACCACGCCCAGCTATTTTTTTGGAACTAGGTCTCGCTAGGAGCCCCGGACAGAATTCAAACCGAATCCCTGGCCCCGGCCATGGTTTCCTAGGCTGCCACCCACAGGCATGCGCCACCACGCCTGGCCTATGTGATTTTTATGTACCACAAATCTCTTAACAGAAAATGCTCAGTATTTAACAGGAGCTTCCAAATTTATATTTCCTGAGCAACTACCAATTCTAACCCGACAGATAATATTTCCTAGTGATCCAAATAGAACACATTACATAGTAATTTTTAAATGTCAACATTTTAAAGATTATATAAAAAGGTCATCCACCAATATAGTGTCCCTCTCAAAAAGAAGACAGCTGTCATTTTATTTACTTAGCAACATATACCAAGTAAAGTCTTATTTTCATTATATCTGATATAATTCCACTTTGCCTATAAGAGCTCTGATTGTATACAGCTTTAAAATCCAGTCTAAATCTTCCTTAAGTGTGAATCATTTGAGTTTTCAATAACTCTCATTCCCAACCAAATCTTTTTTCCCCCTACCCATCCCACCTTCCAAACCAAATCTTTACCAAATTTGGCTTCATCCAGAGATTACACTTCAGTTCCTTAACACCAATAAGAAATCCAGACAAATCATATAATTTGCCCCACTTTCATTACCATGGTATTGCATGCATGAGTATACTACAACAATGAAGGTCAGATTGTAAAGAATATAATCACTTAAGCTTCTGGAAGCCAGTGATGAATTAAGAATTGGACTAAATTAGATTTAAAAAAAAATAATTTAGATTAAAAAAAACTTCAAGGTTCTCAAATGCATTGAGTTAACAAATTTTGTCTTCAAATATTAGTGTATGAAAGACCTTGAACATATTCAGATATCAACAGAGCCATGATTTAGCTACATATTTTCAATCAATACCAATGCCCTCTTTTACGGCATTTATCTGAACCTTTGTTACTTCTTAGCCCACAAGAAAAAAAGGAAAAAACTACTTGGACCAACAAACTATAGAAATGTTAAACCAATGGAGGATGGACCTCCAACCCAAGCCATTCACAAACCCTTAACATAAACCTGACTCTCTTGGAAAAAATTTATCCTATGACTTGATTTTTTTTGCTGAATTGGTTTTAGAAAAGTAAATAATACGGTGCAATAGTCATGCATACAAAGTCTTCAAATGAAATCTAAAATGAATCTGATCAAACCTCTAGATGTTAATAACAATCAATTTATAAGAAATATACAAGATACAGAAATATGCTAAAGTTTACCACAGGAATAAAATCAGCAAAATTTAGAATATAGGGACATCTACAGGACAAACCATATAGATCTACAACAATAAATTCCAAGGAAAAATTAAAGGAGAAACCTATATCTTGAAAGATATGTAAAAGCCATTATCAACTCACTGTAATGTATAGACATCATTTGACTTCTGAGTCAAACATATAACCATTTTTAAAAACTATGACACTTGTAAGATCACAAAAATCATTTAAAATTATGATATTTATAAGATAACTGGGTATTTGAACACTCATTGGTTACTTAGTGATTTAAGGAAATGTTGTTAATATTTTAAGTGTGATAATGGCATGTTTAAAAAATGATTTCTTGTATTCCAATGGTATAACCAAAATAATTATGTAAATGGTGACCCACTGTCCAGGTTTTACTAAAATAACCCAGGAATGGGTAAAGTAGGTAGAGATAAAACTTGACTGATCATGAGTTATAATTACTGAAATTTGGTTATGGATATTTACACTATTCTGTGTATTTTTGAATATGTTTGAAATTATCAATCTAAAAAGAAAAAACCATGCAGAGCATAAACTACCAATATGAAACCATGAGTTCATTAACTCCCAAGTCTCTAAAAGTATGGGCACCATTTTATGCCTTTAGTGATGAACCTCTCATCTCAACAGACATTCTCTATTCTACCATGTCTTGTCTTGATTTCTTCCACTGACACAGGCATATACTTCTACAGATTAACAGGCCAATTCAGAAGTGTCCTCTGCATGAAAATCACAATATCTAACAGGTTAGTTTTCATTCTTTCATTTCTTTGTCCTTCAGGAAGCCTAATGTTAAGGCGCATGACCACAAGGGTTTAACTGAGCATTGTGTGAAGGATATAGATCAAGAACACAGCAGGAGAAAAGCAGATTTCAAAATAATCATACCAATAATCATATTACAATGGTCCTTACTGATACACTCCTCTTGAAAGGAATAGATGTAACAGAACACCATCATTTATTCAGAAGGTTATGTTTCTTTTGCCCCAGCAATTATCAAAGTTCTGTGCTTTTCTCCTTTTGTATAACATTCCTGACTTTCCCCAGTTTCTTTTTTTTTTGGGAGACTTTATGCAGGAACTGAATCAGGCAAGCAGAGTCCATTGTATAAGTCCCTACCTGTGTCCTGACTGCTCTGAGACATGGAATCATTCTCCACATTATAGATGACTGTCCCCTGAGAATCAGAAGAGAAGTGACTGACCACAGACTGATGGTGGGAGTGTCTGTAGGGATAGCTCTCCGCTGAGGAATCTGTTCGGGTATCACTTGAGATGGAAGGCTCCCTCCCTAAGGTAAGGAGGAGACACATATGCAAAAGTGAGGAAAGAGAGAAAAGCAGTGATAAGGAAGGTAGAGAGATGGAAGGTAATAAAGGTCCATAAGGCAAGAAATTCCTAAATGGAAGGGTGAGAAGGAAATACCAGAGCCATTCTTCCCAACACCCAACTTCCAATAACCCAGACATACAAACAATTCCTCCCACTCCTTCCCCTACCTTGCTGAAGCCCTCACTTTGCCTGCCACTGTGAAAAACTGTGGGGCTTTTAGAAAACCTATGGGAGGGAAAAGTGGAAGAAAGGAAAAAGTTGTGAAAAGTAAGATTTACTTAGATGGAGAGTTCTAGGTAGATCTGGCATATATACCCAGTTGCTAATCTATCCCATAAATATTTTCTGTATTGCCATAAATTTCATTTTAAAAATTTAATTCATATTAAAGCATTTTCATATCTCTGAGAAACTAGGGGGCTGTTATTTATACTTTAATGTGGACTCATTAACTAGACTACTTTCCACTGAGCACCTAGCTGAGATTAGCACTACAGTGAAAATGGGTGATTGGAGGGAGAAGTAGAGCAAGTTTGAGTTGGGTCTAGGGTAGGAAGAATACCAGGCACCAAGAAGGAGGGAGGTATCAAAGGGAGGGAAAAAGATTTCCAAGACAAGTGTCTTCTCTTTCAAAATTATATTCGGGTCAGCCCTAGATCTAGAAGAGGAAAAGAACATTTCTTCTTCCTCTATTTAAGAAGTCAAGTCAAAACTCTCAGAGTTACATTTCTTATATAGTATGATGTAGGTTAGTCTCAGACTTCAGTCATCAAGCCACAAACTGTTTCTACATGACAACATTTAAGTTCCAAATAATTGAATTAGAAGTAAACAAATGATTCATAAGCTGAGAAATATCATTATAGAACTTGGCATTTTAAAATACAAATCTCCTTCTAAACAAAATGACTACCTTTGCAGTAACTAAAATCATTTTCCTAGTTCCAAAAATTCAATAAATCAGAGTTAAACTGCTAGTAAGAAATCAGTCATCTTTACCAATACTAGAAGGCTAAATATTGAGGCTTTCCTCAAAAACTTAGTATCTCAGTCTAAATCAATATGATTTCCTTCTCAGTTTTAGATTGGGGTGAGGTGTTTTAGACAACATATTCTTCAAGGCTGAAGGAAACAAAACCTGGTGTTATTTGAGTTTCTGCATCAGCCAGTACCTCATTCTTATCTCTAATAGATACTCTTTCCCCAAGCTGGTTTTGTGTTAGGCTCATGATGAAGTTCAAAGATCACCCCTGATCACATTGCATGGGGTGAAGAAAAGCAAAGAATTAGACTGCTCACCTGAATCTTCACTATCATAGCACATCTTGCTGAATGACTGGTATTCAACTTGGGAAGGTAGGTCCTGTGCGGACACTGGAGTACCCTGGGGATCTGCATAAAGCAACAGCAAAGGCTGATAATGCCCCTTGATGCATTTGGTCACCACATCCTTCCATTTGGGCCCAATCTAAGTCAGAAACAACCAGAAAAACATGACAATTACACTTCATATCTACAATCAAAACATCTTACTGTTCTATTTTTCTAACGAAAATGAGAGGTGAAGACAAGAGTTGGTAATGAGATGATAAGAGACCTTTATACCAAAACTTCACTAACTTTTTTTAAAACTTTTTTGCTAAATCCTTTCTGAAAACATTAAAATACTTTACACTAGAAAAGAATGGTGAATAAAATTACCTCTGTGTGAAGTACAAATTCAATTATGAATTATACAAATAAAAGTTTTCAAAAATGGATATGCTACAAAGGTAGACTTCAGCTGCCTTTATGATCAATTTCTTGCATAAACCTCAATCAAAATAGGCTGGGCACGGTAGCTCGTGCCTGTAAGCTTCAGCCTATGAAGCGGCTGGGGCTAGGGATTGTGTTTCGAGTCCGGCCGGGGGCATGTAGCGAGACCTAGTTCCAAAAAAATAGCTGGGCGTGGTGGCGCGTGCCTGTAATCCCAGCTACCTGGGAAGCTGAGGCTGGGGATTGCTTGAGTCTGTGGTACCCCAGGCAATGAGAGCCTGTGGTTCCACGGGCAAAAACAGCGAGACCAAGTCTCAAAAAAAAAAAACAAAAACAAACAAAAAACCTCAATCAAAATAAAGTCCTCACTAGAAACTTGCATTTCCAGAATTTTCTCCTAAGTATTAAAATAATTTTTATGAAGAGCAGACCGTAACTTTCTCACAGGCCACCTTAGAATAAATGACATTCCTTTTCAAAGTCACACATGGCAAGACATAAAATTTCAAACTGCTTGGAACAGATATCTGGACCACTGTTTATTAGCTTTGTGCTAGATGCAGTACTACCACAGTAGTGAAAAAGAATGACAGAATAGTTATGGAAACAACAATCTAAGTAAATCCCCTAACTTATTTTCTCTTAAGCTTGAACCAGTCATATTTTAGATGGTATGCTCCTGGAGCTAGACAACTAGCATAATGTATATTTCATAATAAACACCCAGTTAATTTATAAATAAGCTCTCATTATTTTAACTAAAACACATTTATGTGTCTTTTATATATAAATCTTCAAGGGCAGATATTACTTTTCAAATAAAAAAATCTAAAACTCAAAAAATTAATTGCTAGGAGTTGCTCAAAATAACAATAGTAAGAAAGAGACAAAGAAAATCTGGGAATTTGACAAAGACTTTAGTATTTGTGGAAAATACTGCTTTGAGTTCATGAACTGGTAGAGAATATAGGCCCATATCAGCTAACCTTATCACCAGGGGCTTCCTAACTCATGCAAATCAACTAACCTACTTTTGTCACAGACTGTGATTTATATAGTAGCCTCTAGCTTTAAGTATCATCATAGTAATATTTTCCCTATTTCTCAAAAACACATTTATCTGAAGGGCACTACAAGGAGATAACAATCAGAGAGACAATGTAGTACTGAGATAATGTATTACTCACACATAATTCCAAGATTTGAAATCCTGAATTTCATGTTAACATTATAACCTTACTTGAAGCATTATACTATTCTTGTTCAAATCAATTTTTAATCCATCTAAAAAATATTTTGTCACTGTTTTCCTGCCTGCCTATGTTTATGCAAGTGCTTCTCTTTTTCTTTCTCCTTTTCCTTATAAACCTGCTTTTTTTAATGTAAAAACGATTAAAAAAAATGTCAGTAATAAATCCAGAACTGTGCTAAATGTCTGCTAGAAGAATTAGAGAAAATAATAGAGGCTATACTGATTTTATACTGGAGGACTTGCCATTTATTAAGGAGGACAAGACTTATCTCAAAAATTCAATAGATATGCAGACATCAAAATTATAAAAATGAACACTAAAGATAATCTTAGGCTTATTGCAGTCATCAATCACTTCAAGAAGGACTTGAGGGCTGGGCATGGTGGCACATGCCTGTCAGCGGCAGCCTAGGAAGCCAGAGCCGGGGCCAGTAATTGCGGTTCAAGTCCCACCAAGGGCATGTAGCAAGACCTAGTTCCATAAAAACAGAGTTGGGCGTGGTGGAGTGCACCTGTAATCCCAGCTACCTGGGAAGCTGAGGCTGGGGATTGCTTGAGTGGTACCTCAGCCAACGTGAGCCTGTGGTTCCACAGGCAAAAATAGCGAGACCTAGTTTCAAAAAAAAAAAAAAAGACTTGAATATTTCTACCTCCTTGACATGTGCATCATCAAAATACATCCACTTGCGGATCTTTGTTTGGAAAAAAAATGTGGAATAATGTTTGCCATAGTAACAGATCATTCCTACTAAGTACAGTTCAGATTGCTTGGCCCGGTCATCTGTCACTCTGAAAAACAGCTGTGGAGAGAGAAAAGAAAGGAAAGAACAGTCACATATACTCAACTTCTTCACATCATCTCTCAGTGAACATCATTTCTTAATTAAGGTACCAACTTGCCTTAGTATATGATACTAGTCCATATTAACCATCAGAAATGAACAAATGTAGGGAAATGACAAAATGTAGGGAAAATCAAGACAGATAGTGACCAATAAATTGGTATGGTGGTAGTGTTACTTTACATCATGCAATATCAAAATCTAACAGAACTTAGTAAGACCCAACAGAAGAGCTATGAAAACTTAAAAAAAAAAAAAAAAAAAGCCAACAACTCTCAAGTTTAAAAAATTACTTATCAGCTGACCCCACAAATAAAATTTCTGTGGATAGCCTAAGTAGGGCATAAGAAAGCTCTTAGAAGGAGCAATACCACCAATCTGATAACCAGCTTTTCAATTCCCAGGCGTTTTAGCATTGTCCTAGGTGCTCAGAGACATACCCCCCCCCCAAATTTTTTTCAAAGAAAAGAATTCTGGTATTGAGGAATGTATTTGGTTGAAAAAATAATCATTAAAATAAAACAATACTAAATATGTAGGCTACAAGATCTGGGAAAATGGAGATTTGATTGTGTAGAATCTACTCAGGTTAGAAAGTTCTTAGGAAGACAACCTAAAAGAAGATGGCATATAGTTCGTTTATTCACAAATCACAGCTAAGTGACTTTAAAAACAGTAAGAGTTATTTGTGACAGAACTATACAGGAGCAAAATCAATAAAAAAGAAACTGCGATTTCTGGTTCTTCTCTAGAATTGATGGAAAACCTACCTTATAACTACAATAGGGTATAGAGTTGATACCTTAAAGTTATGAAGTCTTTTTCTCTATCTCCTTGAATGCACAGAAAATTCTCAAACCACTAAATTCTCTTTCAGATTTATTTCATTTTCTTCTCAAAAGACTGGTTTTTACTGTGAATTTTGTATTTTAGGGCTCTGGTTACCAACTTTTATGTCCTTTACCTTCTACAGCAGTTCTAGTCAAGACTGCTCCCTTCTTTGATTTAATTATCTCCAATGGTTGTATATACTTATATATTCTATACTAGTATAAATTAACAATGAGTAGAGCACACAATAACTCTGTAAATTGTTTAATTTTTATCAGTAACTAAGTTTTGCCCATTTTGTCTTTCAAGGCCAACATCATCCCATTTCTTCTAAAAAGCCCTTACCACCTACTCAAAGAGGCGTGTGATCATGTGTACACAGGCATATGTATATACATACATATGCATAAGTATAGTTGGTCAAGATGCCATAATATTTGCTATATGAGTTCAGTGTCCTTCAGAAATAACTTTAAGTCAGAAATAATGGTAAGTAATACTCACATCACCCAGTTTAAGGCAGGTGCCCAGACTGTGAATGACATCCTCTGCCAAGTCTGAGTGATCTGAGTCCCATACCAGTCCAATTGTGATAATCTGTGGGGCATTCATTAATACACGACGAATTCGAATCCTCTCTCCACAGTTGCTCTGAAATAAACATACAGAGTTTAACGGTTTCTCAACAGTTCTGTCTCAATTCTACTGATCCCAGTGTTCCCTTTCCTCCTTCCAACACCACCTCAGATGTAACTCACCGGACAGTTTCGAAGATCCCCCATAGTACTGGCATTCTGCAGCAGCTCACCAAACATGCTTGGTGAGGGTTTTTCTCGTCTTTCCAGCATACAGATAGCCTGATTGCTTCAAGATGGGGAATGGAAGGGAGGGAGATGATGGTGGGAATTATATAGAGTTATAGCTAAATGAAATAAATCATTCATGCAAAATCAGAATCCACATGTTTGAGTCTCTTCCTCTGTCTGCTATAACAAAGTCCCTTGTCCTGACCAATCTCAGTATCCCAAAAACCCAGTGAGTGTCTTTGCCTGTATCAAAAGTCAAAGGTCACAGAATCCCCATTCCTTCTCCTGCTTTTCTGGGCAGAAATTAGTCTAAGAAAAGGAGAAGAATGGGAAAGGAAAGAAAGAGAACAAAGGTTATTTTTAAATAACTGTTCTGTATATCTACAGTGCAGCAGAGACTCAATGATAAGGTTCTAAGCTAAATGGATGCTGTCAGTTAAAACTCAGTCAACTGAAGGAGTGTTTAATGGTATAAACAGTCAGGCACGGTGGCTCATGCACGTAAGCTTCAGCCTATGAAGTGGCCAGGGCTAGGAATCACGGTTCGAGTCCCGTCCGGGGCCTGTAGCAAGACCTAGTTCCAAAAAAAATAGCTGGGCGTGGTGGTATGCACCTGTAATCCCAGCTACCTGGGAAGCTGAGGCTGGGGACTGCTTGGGTCTGTGGTACCCCGGGCAATGAGAGCCTACGGTCCCACGGGCAAAAATAGCGAGATCTAGTCTCAAAAAAAAACAAAAAAATGGTAGAAACAGAGAACCCTATAATACTCACCAAAGAGAAGTGGTAGAGATGTAATGCACCATCTGGATGAAAGGCAGAGGATCAGAAGTGGCACCACAGCTAGTACATACACACTGGGTCCAAGTAGAATGAAGCAAAAGCAAGCAGTCACAGTCAACAACTGTTTTGCACCTATTTAACACCCCAAATCCCAGGATAAATAGTTGAAGAAAAGGTCGAAGAAGTGATAGAGATATGGTTCACCTGCTCAAACAAAGTCATTGCAAATTTCTGGTGGGAAATGCAGTGCTGGGCAGTACATATATCCTCTTTGGTTTCATCAGCAATGTGAAAGTGAATTCTCATCAGGAGGTTTTCCTGACAGTAAGAAGAAAAGCAGTATATCAACAACACTCAACAGACAATTGCTAAAAACAGTACACTCAGAAAAATATCAACTCTTCAGGAAGTTAGGAATACCTCTGATTTTTTTCACCTTTTAATTTGAAATACCGATAAGTTCACAGAAGTTTTTAAAAACTGTACAGAAGTACAAAGCACTCTTCACCCAATTTCCTTCAATGGTAACATCTTGCATAACTATAACACAATATCCAAACCAGTAAATGTATATCAATACTCTCCAGGCAATTTTATCACAGATAAAGAATAATTTAACTCTGCCACAACCAAGCTAGAATCCTTACAAGAATCCTTCATGCTATCTTTTTACAACCTTACCTACCCAATTTCAACTCTAAATGCTAACAACCACTAATCTGTTCTCCTATCTCTATAATTTCATTTCAAGAATTTTATATAAATGGGATCATACAGTATGTAAACGCTAGATACTTTCTATACTCAGCATAATTTCCTTAAAATTCATTCAAGTTGTTGCATAAAACAACATAAAGCTCACATGTTTTAATTGCATGGTATCCCACAAAATGAAAGTATCATTTGTTTCACTATCTACCCACTAATGAGTATCTGGGTGTTTTCCAGGTTTTCTGTTTTGCTATTATAAATAAAAACCAAACATTCACATACTGACTTTTGTATGAATGTATTCATTTCTCTAGGAAAAGTGTCCAGGAGTGTCAACTGCTGAATCATATGGTAGTCTACAAGTTAAGTATTTTTAACAAATTGCCTAATTATTTTGTAGCTATGATATTTTATGTTTACACCAACAACAGATCTGTAATCCAGTTTCTCAGGAATATCTCTGATTTTACCCTGTGATGTGATATATATTACTTTCATATTTATTAAAAGGAGGAAGTCTAGAAGTTTAATGGATTAAGCTTAGTTCAGGAGAGTTGGAAATCTACTATAAGTCAATAGGAGCAAAACAGCAGTCTAAATAACATATTTGTGCTAGGGACTCATTTACTCATTTACTCTCTGGTTATTATTAGTGATGCAGAAGTTCTTAACATGTGGTCCCCAGACCAGTAACATCAGTATAAGCAGCACCTGGGAACATTTTAGAGTTTTGTGGGTTTTTTTGAGAGTAAGTCTTGCTATTTTTGCCTGTGGAACCACAGGCTCATGTTGCCTGGGGTACCACGGACTCAAGCAATCCCCAGCCTCAGCTTCCCAGGTAGCTGGGATTACAGGCGCACGCCACCACGCCCAGCTATTTTTTGGGAACTAGGTTTCGCTACATTGCCCCGAGCGGGACTCGAACCGCGATCCCTGGTCCCTGCCACGGCTTCCTAGGCTGCCGCTTACAGGCATGCACCATCATGCCCAGTCATAGAGCTATTTTTGAGGCCCCTTCAGAATTGCTGAAACAAAAACTCAAGGGAGTAGGACCCAGCAATTTATATTTTAATGAACACAGTCTTCTCTGAAGTTGAGTCATTATTGTTTCATGCAATATAAACACAAACAAAATTAGGGAACTTTCTCGTTCCAACTATAGCTATTAAGACACAGTAAATTCTTCAGTAAGTAGCCAGTCTCTGATGGAGACCATCAACAACCCCACCCCACTGGCCCATATTAAAGAAGGTCAGTGGCCAGCACTTACAAAGCACTCAGCAGCATCATCCATAATTCCCAGCTGGAAACGCTGTTCATCCTGAAAAGTCTTTGCCAGAGCACTGCGGAGAGTGTCAGATGGAAGCACTTTCTCACTACTACACTGAAACTGGTTAAAAATTCCCTGCAGGGAAGAGGTTAGACAGGGAAAAAACACAAAGCTGTTATTAAGCTCCTGTACATCCCAGTTTGTCATGCTAGCAACCCCATGATTACATAACTATGGAACCAAATGTACATCTCATGAGTGGATATGTCTGCAGTTAGTAATAAAAAAGTGAAAGATCAAGAGTAAAAATAATGTGCCTAATGTATATTAATAAGGATCCTTATTACTCCATCTGACTGTGATGCCATCAAGAACACATTAGGAAGCCGGGCATCATGGTGCGTGCCTGTAAGCTTCAGCCTATGAAGCGGCTGTGGCTAGGGATCGAGGTTTGAGCTCCATACGAGGCAAGACAGTGAGACCTAGTCCCAAAAAATAGCTGGGCATGATGGCACATGCCTGTAATCCCAGCTACCTGGGAAGCTGAGACTGGGGTTTGCTTGAGTCTGTGGTACCCCAGCCAACATGAGCCTGTAGTTCCATGGACAAAAATAGTGAGACCTAGTCTCAAAAAATAAAAATAAAATAAAAAAGAACACATTAGGAGAGACCACTGTCATAAATTAATGTAATAAAATTACTTACTCTGATACAACTAGATACAAGTGGCTAGGTAAACAGGACAAATTTTATATAATAGCATGGTAAAGTATTCCCTGAGGGATCATTCTATGAAATTTAATCCCCTTCTTTTAAATTGTTTAGCTAATACAAAATTACCCAAAAGTACAAAATATAATACCCGCATGTCTAATATTCAGAAATAAATATTCTGTTAAGCTTACTTCCAATCTACAGAGAAAGTTAAAGTGTTATTTAAGAATATCCACTCTCTATCAGTCATTAACTATCACAAATTTGTTGCATAATCTTATTTGTAATACTTTCATATATGTGTATAAATATGTGTATTTACCCAAAAGTGGTACACAGTTTATTTTTATATATGTGTATTTTCTTTCTATGTAGATTGTATGACACTGCAGTGAACTTAATGTATAATACAGACTGATTTACAATGATGAATACCACTTACATGTTATAATTCAATGTTATTTCATTATTTTTTAATTTTTTTTTTCTTTGAGACTAGGTCTTGCTATTTTTGCCCGTGGAACCGCAGGCTCTCGTTGCCCGGGGTACCACAGACTCAAGCAATCCCCAGCCTCAGCTTCGCAGGTAGCTGGGATTACAGGCGCGCACCACCACGCCCAGCTATTTTTTTTGGAACTAGGTCTCGCTACCGGCCCCAGGCGGGACTCAAACCGCGATCCCTAGCCCCGGCCGCTTCATAGGCTGAAGCTTACAAGCACGAGCCACCGTGCCCGGCCTTAGTTTTTAATTTTTGAAATTTATTTTAATTAATTTAATTCAGCACTGTTTTTGAAATCTACCATGATGACTGTCTCCATTTTTTTTTGCTATTATAAAGACATTATGCCAAGTTCCACCAGTGAATAAATAGAAATCAACTTCCCCATATCCTTGTTAGCAATTAGACTAGTGATTTTATTCATTCTAACTACATTTGGTTTTCCTGGGTCTTTCATGAGTACTACTTATGATGGTATCTTCTAAACTTCCAGTATTTTTAATATGCAACTTTTTTTTCTCTTGGTGTAATTAAATATTTAGTGTAGCTATCTTCTCTAGTTCATCCACATCTAAAGCAATGATGAATGTTTGTCCAAAGAATGGAATCAGAGAGGCAACAAGTGGCATCTGGCTAAACACGTCCTTCTTAGTTGGTACTGGATCCTCCTCAGGGAGACTTAATTTACTCAACAATTAATTTTGTATCAAGAGGTCAAAAAAATACCACTTACTTGAACTTCTTGTTAGTAATTCCTTCATATTAACAAATTAAAAAAAATCCCAGAATTATTTTTCAGACTTGCTAATGAAATCAGAAATGAGAATACTTTACCCACCTACCTGTATGATCTAAGAAGAAGCAACCTCTCCAACCCAGAATCATCAATTGTTGGTCCTCACCTTACGTCACTTCTCAGTAACTCAGTCACTCATTTCTTCAGATTTTTAATCCAAATAGAACCTCCTCAGTATATTATTTCCTGATCATTGTATTTGAAATTGCCATCTCCAACCCTTTTTTCTCAAGCCTACTACCCTTACCTGTTATATTTTCCGTGCATTTCATGCATTTTACTTAATATTATCTCAGTCTACTCTGTAGATTATAATAAAAGAAAATTTTGTCTTTTAATTCACTGCTATAATCTTAGAAGCAAAAACAAGTTTCTATAAATATAGTGGTCTGACTACTTAATGATGTGCTGAGAGTCATCCCAGCTTGGTGAAACTTAATGACCATATCTTATCCCACTGCTCTTCCAAAATATAAATGGCAAGACATTATTGCTGACAAAGGCTCTATGCCTAGAGCAAGGAATTGATGAGGGTTGGTCATTTGTTCAGAGTCCAAAATTGGTTTCAAAACAAATCAATGGAAAATTAGTTCTGCATAAATGTATTTGTAAACTATAGTCCCATGAGTCTTTATCAACTAACTGGGTTACCTCCTCAAGAATTAAACCCTTAGAAGGCCTAATACTCTAAATCCTTAATGAATTAATGTCTTTCCTATGCATAGCATTAATGTTACCACCGAAGAAAGAACTAAGAAAATAGTCACTGAAATTTAAGCATGATGGCCTAAAATATTCTGAGGTATATTTACCTAAGAAATGCGGCCCAGGAAGTCTAGATAAACAACCCATGACTGACTGACTCAGTTTACTGGTATGCAGCCCAGCTTCTCCTTCAGTCTTCCTCATTCTATCTTCTGCCATGTCAGGGCCTGTACTACTACCAGTGACAGCCCACCTGGAATACCAGAACATGTAAAGGGTATATAAACCCTTAACTTCCTAGTAGGGGCACTAAGCCTTGGGTATGAATCTGCTGAGCCAGTACCAGTACTAATTAACCTGCTTCTTGATAGCCCTGGTGTCCTCATTTCCTTAGTGCTAACCTTTCAATATCACTTCCAGTGTTAAGGGATTCAGACAATTCTGTTTGAGAAAGTACATGTAGAGAGATGGCATAGCATAATATTTAAAAGCATGGGAACTGGAACCAGACTATCTGAGATCAAAATCCTAGCCCTACTACTTACCATCTGTATGATCTTAGGCAAATTATTTAACTTTTCTAAGCTTCAGTTTCTTCTTTTAAAAAAGGATTAATAATAGTGTTTAGTTCCTAGTTTGAGGATTTAAAAAAGTTATCTATATCTCTATTTATCTGTCTAACTATATCTAAGGCTAATACCCGGAAAATAAGTGCTATCTAACCATTAGCTGCTATTGTTGTTATATTTGGGAGTGAGTCATTTTAGGTTACTAAGAAGTCTATCTGCTACCGATCTATGATTAATAAGGAACGTCAGTCAAAATATTTCTACCATGAGTTAGCTCCCCAATCTCTGAAGTCTGGGAAGGAAGAATCAAACGTTACTCTGTTACTCCTGTTCAAGAACAGCAGATTTTCCATAACCTGCATAACGCGGATTTCAGCAAGGAAAGGGAAAGACCTAAAGTCAGAAAGACCTAAAGTCCTACATCCACAGTGGATATGCAAAGAGAGATCTGACTCCTGCTTCAGCAGCTTCAATCTCTCCATATGAAACATTTTTCTTACTTCTTAATTACAAACAGCATTCTCCATATACAATGACTACCTGAATGTATTCAGAATGACCTTTGCCTATATCTTCTTTAGTTTCTAATTTTACTTATTATTTGTCTTGCTCTACTATTGTTAGGAAGAAGCAAATGTATCAGGGATGAAGCTGCCTGAGTCCACCCAGCATGCATTTGTGGAACTGTAGCTCTGGAAGAAGCTGTAGCACAAAAGCCCCTCTGTTAGGGCAGCACACTAACCCCTGTGTGTCCCTCTCACATGAGCACAAGGCTGGAATGGGCCTCCTCCTGTTCCCATTTTTCACCCTCCTCCCACCTTTCCCAGAGGGAGATCCTGTTCACACCAAAGAAAGCCAAGAACATTTAGTTCAGCAGTAAGAACAGGTGGTAGTACCAATAAAGAACAAAAACTGGTATTCTTCCAGTGCTAAATTCTATTGCAGGGAGGGAGAAAGGGAAGGAAAATCAAAACTCAAGAATCATTTTCTCATTCTGGGGCCCCAGATGCTTTCAATAAGCAAAGAAAACCCACCTTCTGAGGTTTCTGTTTCCCCTTCCTCATAGTATGAAACCAAAGAAATCCTCCTTCCCATTCTCAGGAAAAGACAAATTTTGTGTGTTAACTATTTTTTTGAATGCAGTGCAAAAGCAACAAGACTTAAATGACTAAAAGCAGGTGCTTCTCCACTCATCTCTTGGATCAAGTAGCAACAATTCTACCCACATGAGCACAAAATTATTTAGATTAGTGAAAACTATGTAAATAAGACAGAAGTACTATACAGACAAAAAGTCCCTGTGCCTTGGCATCTACAAAGGCAACTGTTATTTGAGTTTTTTCCCTAAAACATAGACTTTGTCTTTAGAAAGGGAACAGCTGTTTATTTCTCTCAGTATTTTCTAGTTTTGTTTAACTAAAAGAAGTCAAGAGTAGAGAAAATGGAGGTCAAGGAGAATTAATTTTGATTAATCCTTCTTTTATGAGCCTGGGGTCTATGCAAGAGCCCAGTCAGCAGTCCAACTTATCCTGGAGAGATGTCTAACAGTACCTTCTTTAAGGGGGAGACATATTTTATGCACTGTTCCTAATTCAACTCTTGGGATTTCTCTTCTTAATCTGCTCTCCCGAATCTGTCATCATTTCAGCTCTTAGAATCACTTGTTTTTTTTCCCCCATACCTCTTTGAATTCACAGAACCTAAATGTGGTCAATTTAGCCTGTCTGTAAAGACAACCCTCTAAGAGGCAGATAATGCAGCTACTCTCTGAGGGGCATTGCCAAGAGAAAAAGAGAACTTTCACTGGTTTTGCCTGTTCAAAAGAATGTTGAATGTTTAAGAGGGCAAAAACTATGTAAATATCTATCATTTTGGCACCCAAAACAACAACACTGGATTTTTGACATTCTATTGCTGAAAATTTCAAACATAGGGTAGACAAAAATAGCACAATAAACTCTCAGGTACCCATCATCCTTCTTCAACAAGTATCACTCTGTAATCAATCTTATTTCATCTATACCACACTCCCACCCACTCTCAGATCACGTTGAAGTAAATGCCAAACATTATTCATCTGTAAAGATTTGAGGATATGCTTTTAAAAAATAAAAACTTTTGTTTAAAATATAACCATTAATATCATTACCACACCCAGAAAACAGGTGGTAATAATTCCTTAGTTTCATCAACTATCCAGTCAGTTTAGCAGAAATTCTTGATCCAATTTTGATAAAGGCAGAGAACATCTGGTCAGTTTCTCCTTTGGAATTCTCTAAACTTTTATCTAAAAGCAGCTACCTTCTGGAATTCCTGATTGGAAAGACACATGCACATCTGATGTGGGTAGCCTTAAATTAAATTCAACTATCAATAACATAACTCCCCTATGAATTTAGAACTTAATTTGCATTCAGTTTATGACCCAGTATTTTGTACTTGCAATGGTTGTTAAAGACACTACACAATAACTCTGTCATTCTTACTACCTATGCAAAATAGACACCCACCTACATACAGAGACATACAGAAAAAAGGAAGACTACAAAACAGAAAAACGGATCAGTTTCACCAGAGGTTGGTACTGTTTTGAGTAGTAAACCACAAACTTAATGCTGAAATATTACAAACTATTAATTTACTAATTTTTGCCAAAAGCAGAAATAGATTACCCTATAGATTACCCTAACAGTATTCACATAAAATTTTGAGAATCAATTTCATAAACACCCCACAGGGGAAGTGAAGAGAAGGAAACCTTCTGGATATACACAAAGATTTTGAGATTGTATAAGTTTCAGGTTCCGCTATATATTCTGGAAGGAGTCATAACGATCTACTATCTCCCCCTTGAAGGAATACCCCTCTACTTGACTATGACGTAAAATGTTGCACTCAAAAATTTTAAAGCATTTAAAACTTAATCCTATACCATCAATGCTACATCAATGGTTAAATCTGAAGAGACTATTTAGATATAGCCTGTAGTCAATTTTTTTATGGGACTTTATACTACAAATGATTAACCAAAAGACACACAAATATGTTCATACCCCCTAAGTAAACAAAAGAAGGGTGTTTAACTCAAGTAGATGAAACTATATGTTAAATATAAAGGCATATCTTCCTTATGAAAAAACCGCTTATTTCTAGGTAAAATTTCCAGGAAAGAAGACAGAAACCTAAATTTCCTGGTTTATCCAGAGTAATAGGTTTACTTCTCTCTGATATTTGCCATGACAGGAAGACATGAAGACCTTTACGTTTCTACCAAAGAAAGGACCGGATTAATGTTAAACAATGATAATTTCTTACACCATTTTACTCCTTGATCTTATGCTTCAGTACCAAAGAGGCACATGGTATATATTTTAAAAATACTAAGGGATTTGTTCCCTGAACTCTCAAATTTCCCTCCTCTACTATTAAAAATATGCTATCAACAGAACACAAACTTTCCTGCATATACAAACACACATTCCAAGACAACTTACATACAAAAACCTATTTCCTCCCCTCCTCAACTCCCTGCCATTACTATCCTTGACTTTTATGCTTTATCCTCACATTCTTAAAAGAAAAAAAAAATCATTAATTGAGAAGATTTGTTGAATTTAACCAATCAATGCAGCATTCTTCTTTGCCAATAAACAAAAAACACTCTGTCCTACATCCTGGCACTGCAAAGCCTTTAGTACAATCCCTGGAAGGAGAACAAAATCTCTATGGCATACTAAGTACAGAGGGCGGATTTCCTCCCCTGTATGGGGATAAATAAATAAGCCAACACCAAAGTAAAGTCATACCCTGGGGGTTGGAGGTGTAAGAGTACATTCAATATGAATAATAAATAAGAACTCTGGTTATAAGCATGACAATTTAGGGCAGGAAAAATCTTTCAGTAACACTAGATCGTAATAAATTTGGGGATTTTATAGGACAGGGTTATTAGCACACAAGTCTCTTCTATTTACTAAGACAGAGTTTAAAGGCATTATAATTCAAAGTAGACAGAAAGACACAATGACACATTCTTTTTAGTGAAAGAAGATTTTAAGATAGTTATTAGTTCAGAGACTTTGTATGACATAAGAGAGGGGGCTAAATAGGAGGGATAACATTTTATAACACCTTATCATAAATAGTGTGTATAAACCACAGGATACAACATATCCTGTGACACCTGATAAAGATCACAAAGCACAGGAATACTAACAGATGTTCATAAAGCAGAAGAAAAAACAAAAATATTAAAGACTAAACAGTGAGCCAAAACATATTCACATAAGGCATTTTAAGGGTTGTTGTAAGACATAGAAATAGCTAGAGAAAGAACAAGCTAGAGTAGACAATTGGAGAATATATCTTTCAGTCAAACTTAGAAGTCCTTCCTCCAAATATTAAATTAAAGCAAAACTAGTTATGGCTGGGCATGGTGGCACATGCTTGTAAGCAGTAGCCTAGGAAGCTGAGGCCAGGGCTAGGGATCGCAGTTCGAGTCCTGCTGGGAGCATGTAGTGAGACCTATTCCTAAAAAAATAGCTGGGTGTGGTGGTGCACACCTGTAATCCCAGCTACCTGGGAAGCTGAGGCTGAGGACTGCTTGAGTCTGTGGTACCCCAGGGAACACTGAGCCTGCGGTTCCACGGGCAAAAATAAGGAGACCTAGTCTCAAAAAAACAAACAAACAAAAAACTGGTTAGTTTCTGCTTCATCTAGGAACAAATTTGTATTCCAATTTATCTTTAACAGTAGACTCTAGAGCTACCTGGGAAGCTGAGGCTGGGAATTGCTTGAGTCTGTGGTACCCTGGGCAATGAGAGCCTGCAGTTCCACGGGCAAAAATAGCGAGACCTAGTCTCAAAGCCTGACCAATACGGGCAGGAGACAAGACCCCCAAAGCCCAACACCAGAGCCATAAGGAAAAGCTGCAAAGCAATGGAGATGGGATTGAAGAAAACGGCCTACTGCAAGAAAACATGGACAGATCACAAATGAATATAACCTGGCTACCCAACGCAAACTTAAGACTGAAAATCTAACAGCAAGGTTCGCCTGGACCCAACAACGCAGTCCCTCACCCAGAGAAAAGACTAACATAGGAAAGAGACTAATGGACTCAGCACAGCTAATAAACAACAAAAAGTGGGGTGTGAGAGAATGGAGGGAGCACTGAAGGGAGGAGGGAATGGGAAAAAATTTATAACAGAGAGCTTGTAACCCAAAGAACAAAATGTAATTGTTTATATTTAAAAAAATAAAAATAAAAATAAAAAAATTGGAAAAAAATTAAAAAAAAAAACAAAACAGTAGACTCTAGAGCTAAACAATTGTGCTTCAACATAAAGAACTGTATAGAACTGGAAAACTCTTATATAGTACTCCTATCAATTTAGAACTGTCAAAACAATTCTATTTTGAAAAAAATCTGTAAGAATTTTACAAATCAAACAGCATTAGAGAATACAAACAAGTCATAAAATGCCAGCAAAAAGTAAGTCTTAAAAGCCTCACCAACCATTCTTCTAACTTTAAATAGGAGACAGAAGATAAAGGACCATTGAGTAAAATTATACCTGCCCTGGGACACCAAAGAATTAACATATAACTAGCCACAGGATACAGGTAACTGTTATGTTGTATCCCAGATCGTCACTTCTACCTTAGCAAATTCTTCCCACCATCAACTCCACCACAACTAACATATCTTGCCTTCCCTTACTAGATGAGGTAGCAAGGTCTACATCAGGAGACCTACTAAAAGATCAAAAGCAAGAATATGAAAAACTTTTTATAGGACAAGAGTGAAAAAGAACATTTAAGATTTTTTTAAAAAAGAGAGAAAAGAAAAAGGCAAGTAAACGCCATAACTAAAATCCAAGAACTACTAAAAGTATATCAACCCAGAATAATTGAATATTAACAGTATGGACCAGGTACTACAACCATAGGGAACAACCAGAGGGAAGAAAAGCTGAGCTATATGAACAAAAACTCATTCAGTCATGCTAAAAACTGTTAAGTCAAATAATTAAGCATCTAGGTAGGCCAGGCACTATGGCATGCATCTGTAATCCCAGCTATTTGGGAGGCGGAGGCTAGGAATCACTTGAGTCTGTGGGTTTGAAACTACTCCAGGCAACACAGCGAGATCTAGTCTCAAAAAAATAGCTGGGAGTGGTGGCATGCACCTGTAATCCCAGCTACTTGGGAGGCTGAGGCTAGGGATCGCTTAAGTCCATGGGTTTGGGACTACCCCAGACAACATAACTTCATGAGAAGATAAATTTCTGAAATGGAGTTCTGAAAGGTATGGTAAAGTATGAAAGATATGGTAAAAGGAATGTGTTATCACTTTGTCTACTGTCATTGGTTTGGGTGTCCAGGGATGTAGGCAAAATAAATGACATCTGCAGTCCATGAGGTATGCATACAAGTACACCATTTGCTACCATAATTGAAATACAGAATGCCCAAGGAAGGGAAGGAAGAGAAAATAAAGTGTGATGTGAGTTTTAAAAATTTTTATTATGATGTACTTTTAAGTGATTAGGAGACAACTGGGAGTCTCTCACAATCAAGGCTGTGAGATGGGAATAACTTCAAAAATAGCACTTAAGTTAGAAGAAATGAAAGATACTAGAAATCTCAGAGAAGCAATTCAGGAGTCTGAAAAAAGTACCCTTCACTAAAACAGTGCGCAAAAAGACATTATTACAAATATCATACACCAGAGAGAGGGTATTAAAAAGAAATGACAATCTCTGTGGCAGAATTCAGGCAATTTTCAGTTTCTCACTTTATACTTTAGTACCAATGATGGCAGTACCTTTATTATATTTGTAATAAAAGTCATTATACAAATAAACAACCATGATAGTCAATGAATAGAATGCCCATGTGTCCACCACCCAATTTTAAAAACAGAAAAATTAACGTTTCCTAACTAATTACAACCTCCCCACCACCACCTTTGAGAGGTACCACTGTCCCAAAACTTGTGAAAATCATTTCATTTTTCTCTATAGCTTTATCACATGTGTGTTCCTGCAAAATATGTTGTTTGGTTTTGTCTGTTTTTGCTTTGTAAATAAAAGAAATCATTCTGCAGTCTTCAGTGACTTGTTTGGTTCATTCAATGTAACATTTTTGTGATTAATCCAAATTGATATATTTAAGTTATAAGTTATTCATTTTCACTACTATATAACATTTTACTGTGTGAATAAACCATAACTTCTTGATCCATTTTACAATAGCTGGGATGGATTTTTTTATATTTTTATTTAATCACCAAAAATACTACTTTGAACATTCTTGAATGTACTGTTAAGTATGCACAAAAAGTTTGCCACAGTTATACAGCTAAGAGTAGTACTACTGAGTGTAGGGTATAAACAAGTTCAACTTTACCAAGTAATGACAAACTGTTTTCCTAAGTAGTGGTATCAATTTATATGCCAACCAGCAATGCAAGTTCTCAATACTCCACATTTCCAATTTTTAAGTTTCTATTAACATGAACAGTATGGTTTAACTTACATTTCTTAGATTACTAGGAGAGTAAGCATCTTTCATATGCTTCCAGGTCATTGATCTTTCTAGTCTGCAAAATGTGTATTTATATCTTCTGTACATTTTCCTGTTATCTTATTTACCTTTTAATTATTTTCATAGGAGTTCTTCTCTGGAGTTATGGTGGATACCAATTCTTTGTTGGTTGTATATATATTGCTGATAATTTCTCCCAGTTCGTAGTCTTGTGTTACTGCTTTCCTTATAGTCTTCTGATAAACATCCAATTTTTCAACTTTGTACTTTTCATGTCTTTTTTAATAATCATCTCTATTCCATAGGTCATAATATTCTCTCATATTCTCTATTAAAACCTTTTAAATGCTGTCTTTTATATTTTACTCCATAATTTATCTGAAATTCTAACTTTTGGTATATATGCTGCTAAAGAGAGCACTGAAATTTTAACTTTTGGTATAGTTGAGATAAGAATCTGAGATCCTTTCTTCTCCCAAAATTTATGAAAGGGTCATACTTCCTAACCCATGTCCTGAAGTGACTTGCTAGATATTTAGCTACCAATTCAAAACCCTCCAGAGCTTTTTTTTAACCCCAGTTTAGTGACTAATAATACTCAATTTTGTTATAGCTTAGGCATCTGACTTTCTGAGTGACTATAATCAATAGGGTTTTCCTACTAAATTGCAGTGGACAAAAATGTGATTGAGAAATAAATCACCTTTTTTGCTAAGATTTCAGGATTGTTTATTACTAAATATTAGCCTACTCTATATACAGGCAAATCACTCATTTGCCTAAGAATAACTATTCTTCAAGAATATACTATCATTCTTCACTATTTGTCATATGAATTTCAAAAGTTGACTTTCCCAACTTTCAGGAAAAACCTGCAGAGTATCCATTAGTACCATCACACCAGAAAACAGCAATCATTATTTGCAAATGTTGAACATACAGGTATCCAGTAACTCCAATCCTAGAAATTTATGCGAAAGAACTGTGTGCACAAATGCAGATATGTTCTAGAATATTCTTGGCACTATTGTTCATAAAATATCAAAAGCTAGAAGCAATACAAATGACTATTAGTAGAATGAATAAACCATGATTTGAATGAAATATAACATTATAATGAAATGATAAAAATGGACATATACTGTTGAGCTAAAGGAGACATGTTTATATAGAATGATTCCATTTACAATAAAGTTTTAAAAATAGGTTATTTTAAATTAGTTGACTAAAGAATTAATATATATATATATAAAAAAACAAATAAAACAAGAAAATGATTACCACACATATTAGGAAAGAAATTGTCCCTGGGAGAAAAGAGGAGATGTAATTGACAACAAAGGGAAGCATATATCTAGGTCCTGGCAGTGTTCTAATTCAACACAGAGTCACTTACTTTAGGATTACTTATTATAGTGAATCTCTGTGAGGATTTAACGTAAATGTCATATCTTTTTGTTAGATTTATTCATATTTACTTTACATTCTTTGTTGCTATTATAAATGCTCTACTTAACTAGATTTTCTGTTAATACCTAGTCTATAAAAAATTCAATTTAATGTTACACCTTGACTTATAGGCAACATCATGCTAAATTTTTTTATTAGTTATACAGATTTGTCACCAGATTCTTTGTGATTTTTTAAAAATAGCCAAGCACTTCATCTAAAATTATGACAACTTTATTTCTTCCTTTTTAATCTTTATAACTTTCTTAAGTTTTCTTGGTTTATACTGACTAGGATCTAGTATAATGAGGAATTATATTCTTTATAGTTCATAAAAATGTTTTTAATTACTTAGAATCTTGAAAAAAAAAAAAAAAAAAAAGATTACCAGATGGGGCAGGGTGGAATAGGGAGAAAGAGGTAGAGGGAGTCAATTTGATTACAGTAAATGGTACTATATCTTGGCAAGTACATTGTGATGCATACATTCATAGAGGTGTATAGCTATACCTCTGAAACTTACAAAATTTTGTAAACCAATGGTAAAATAAAAAATTAATTTTAAAAAACTTTAAGTGGAAAACAAGATATCTAGAGGAGCATCTGGGCAGTAATATCCATCCTGGCTTACTGCCTCATACAATTATAATCCTTTCTATTCTCTGAGAAAATGACGTCTCCAGACTAGCTAAAGGAATATATTTTGGAAACAAAAATGATTCTAACAATTTCAATTTTTTTATCCATATTGTCATACTAAACTATCTGCACCATAAGCCTATTTATAATTTTCAAATTAAGCGCATAAGAATTAAAAGAATGCAAACATTGTCACTGAAAACATGAAGTATATGGAAACTAGAACCTAATAATTTAATATTTATATAGCACTGAGAAATTGATATATATTTTGGGTGAAAAAAAAATCAAAATTTTTAATCACTTCCAATATAACAAAAGAGGCAAGAAGGAAAGTTAAATTTCATGGCTAGATGAAACAGTGATGTGATATAATGTGAAAAGTACCAGAATTTTAACAAGTCCTCAGGATTGTGTAGATTCAAAATATTCCACCTTTGAGGTTTAAGCCCATTTAACTATTATATGCAACTGCTTCTATGGAAGAATCCCAAGATAGATCCTCAGCTTCTACAAGGTGAAAAATAATTTCCTTTCTGTACTTGAATATCTTAAAATATGTCCTATAAAGTCTAGTGGTTGCTTTTGTTGCTCTGGCTTATATAATGATAGTGATTTATATAAAAAGTGACAATCTGTCCCTCTGGAAAATGAAACAGTACAAGTCTGTGACAACCACTTTTTAGAATCTCACCAAGGTAAATGAAGAGTATGGCACAGTTCTGACTAATTAAAGGCATGTGGGATGGAGTGGAGGGGGTGGTCATACAAGTTTACCATCCCCTCCTGGACCACATAAGAGCTTACAGTTTCAGGAGATTCTTCTACCAGGGATTTCTCCAAAACTCATCCCTCTCTCCAAGCATTTTGCCTTGATTTTCTGCTTTCCAAAGTGAGGAACTAAATTTCCCTTGCAACTGCTAACCAAGAGACTATATATTTTTTCTATAAAATCAGATTTTGCTGTCAATGTATCTTTCAGAAAATCAAGCCAAACACTCATTTGAATGAATTTATTCTGAATAGACATAGTCAGAAATATTACACCTTCATATTTAAACTTTCCAATTAACAAATAACTTATATTCTGATATCTAGCTAAATGTCACAGTGGTTTCACTGACAAAAAAAGAAGTTTGTTACCTAAGTGGAAAATAGTTTGGAAGACTGAGTTTTCTCTTTCTAAAACAACAAAGTGATACAGATCAAAAAAATTGTTTTGGGTTATTGCAAATAACCACTATAACTGGGAAATTCTCCTGAATTTTTTGATCAAAATCCCTACACTAAGATGTAGAGCAACTAAATTAAATATATTTTGACTATGTCTGTAACAATCAAGAATTCAAACTTCATGAGACAGAAAAATGACTCTAAAAGCTTAGTCAGAACTTTAAGCACACTCATTCAACCACAACTAATTCAGCGTATATCCAGATGGAAAAAATAAAAAAAAGCAGAGAAAAGTTACATATTGGAGAAGCAGATAAAGTAATGAAGAACAGGTACTTTATATATAGTAGTTCTTCCACTTTCAAATCCTATCTAAAATCTGAGACAGAAAATTAATCACATTCAACTTTTGCATGAAATCACAGGTAAACACAGTAACAAATTCTTTAGTATTACCCTGATTTACTAAACCACCTCAACTTTAAGTACTTACCTTTAGAGCACAGAAAATGCAGGAATCTCCCATGCACTTGTGAGTTGTAAGTTGCCTAAAGCTACGTCGGAAGATGTCCAGGTGCCATAAAACCTGGTTAAAAAAAAAAAAAAGAGAAAATATTTCATTACTCTATAAGAAGGCACAATTTAATTTTAAATTCTAAGAGTTAAAATAAACACAGATAATGAATACAGAAGATATCTTATTCTCAAGACATAGTTCTTTCTAGTACATTATAACAAGTGTCAGTCGGGCACAGTGGCTCGTGCCTGTAAATTTCAGCCTATGAAGCAGCTGGGGCTAGGGATAGTGGTTCAAGTCCCGCTCGGGGCAACACAGCGAGACCTAGTCCCAAAAAATAGCTGGGCACGGTGGCGTGCACCTGTAATCCCAGCTAACTGGGAAGCTGAGGCTGGGGGTTGCTTGAGTTCGTGGTACCCCGGGCAACGGGAGCCTGGAGTTCCATGGGCAAAAATAGTGAGACCTAGTCTCAAAAAAAAAAAAAAAAAAGTGTCAAAAAAGATAAGGTGCCTAACAAGAAAGATACATGACCATAGCCTAAAAAATAAAATCATTAATTTGAACATGAAGGAAAGTCACACAGAGAAAATATAGTTGAGTAGATATCAATTGATATCCTGAAGAGAAAATGTACAGCTAAAAGCTGAACAGTAAGTTAAGGGTTTGCCTTAATGGTTCAAGCAAGGAAAGTAGTAATATTTTAAAACATATTATAAATCTGAGTATAGTGTTAACTTTTGTCTTTGTTAGATTTTTCAATTATTGGATACAACTGAGAGTTATGCCCTCCTTAAATAAATGGAATTTAAAAATTATGATGATATTAACAGCGATAAATCATGTTCATAGTATGTAACCTCAATATGATGTGATGAAAATGACACTATACTTTTATGATGTTCCTCTCAAAATCGATAACTACAGTCTAATTGTGAGAAAAACATCAGGCAAAATCCAATAATGAGGCATCCAATGAATGACTAGTAGTCCTCAACATTACCAAGGCCATCAAAAACAAGTAAACTTTGAAAAACTGTCACAATCAAGAGGAGGCTAAGGAGGCATAACAAGTAAATATAAATATGATATTCTGGTTGGTATGATATTCTGGTTGGTATTTTACCTGGAACAGTGTGTAAAAGCTAAGGAACGCTGAATAAACTATGGTCCTTAGTTAAAAAAATAAATGGTGGAATATAAAGGAATAATGCCTTAGGAAACATATATCATACATGAAAAGTCATTATACTTTGAGTCCCAGATCACAACACGTCTCTGGAGCTTTTTAAGTATCTCAAAGGATATATACTCTAAAAGTTCTTAAAAACACACTATGCTCCCAAATAAATACCACCCTTTTAAACAAATGGAATGGGTACTACACATCTGTGAAGAACACAGCTTTACAATCAAAAGTTAGAATATTAGTTCATAAAAGCAATTATTTTCAACTTGTAACATGATTAAATAGTCAATTCAAAGCCATAAGTGATTTAATAAGTATGAATACAGAAATGTATATGTATATATGCATTTGGCATGTTCCATATGTTGCTGGAAATTAGAACAGGTCATAAAAATGACTTTTTCAATTAATAAGATAGAACATAGAGGAAAAAATAGAATTATAAAAACAGAGTTATGTCCAAGAAGGAAGAAAACACACATATATCTTTATCAATACCCTATTTATCAGCTTCTAAATTAAAGTGTCATCAATTTATGCAATCACTCAAAAACCTAATATGACTCATCTGGGGGAAACCTTAACCAGCTCATACCCTATCAATTGCATGAAATGTGTGGCAGTACATTAGGAAAGCACTATTATATAAATATTAATAGCAATAAATTATATAATAAATAGCTTTACCATATGCTTTACAACATAGGAATTTCTAGTATTTTCAAATAGTTTGAAAACTGAGAGCACAGAACTTTTACTGAAAGATGGCACTAAGGAAATGAGGACACCATGGCTGGTTAGAAGCAGGTTTTTTAATACCTGAACTGGCTCAATGTATTTACATCCAAAGGCTGAGTGCTCCTACTAGGAAATTAAGAGTTTATATACCCTTCACATGCTCTGGTATTCCAGTTGGGCTATCACTGGTGGTAGTACATGGCCTGACATGACAGAAGATAGAATGAGGAAGGTTAAAGAAGCAGACTGCATACCAGTGAACTGAGTCAGTAAAGTCATGGGTTGTTTATCTAGACCCCCCCCTAGGCTGTATTTCTTAGGTCATTACATTTCAGATCATTATGCTTTAGTATACAGATAATGTATATAATGTGTTTATGAATGAGGAAACTGAAGTACTATGTGCACAAAAGTCACAAAACTAGTCTATGAAATCCAGGTCTCCTAACTCCTAAGAACAGCACTTTTAATACCAAATACACAGTCATGTTTTTTCTTCTCTCATAGTAACCTATTTTTTCATTACATTTGAAGCATAAAGCTAATATTTTACCCAAGCATAATTATCTTGAGAGGGAAATTTCATTTACTTTTACTCTGAAAAGAAGAAAAGAGGACAAAGTAATTACTTGGAAATTAGACCACTGGGAATAAACCTAACACCCTATGGGCGTACATAGAACAGGCAGATAGAAAAGTTTTGGGATTCTGAGACCACCAAGGTGGCAAGCAAAGCCAAAAAAGAAAATCTAAAGTAGATAATCACCTTAGGGGGATTTATTTTCCACCAGCTCTGTTTAAGTATGTCTGACCAGAAACCCATCATGAGTCATTACAGGAAAGTTCAGTGGAAGATGATTTGAAAGACTAAATTCCACTCAGTGTGTATGCTAAGAGATTCAATGAAAAAAGAAAATATATCTCAAAATCTAGAACTTGTGTCAAGAATCTTGCTTTTTACTCTGGAGAAAAGTAACTAGGATGATAAGCCACCTTGGGCACAAAAAGAATCAATAGAGACTATTAGGAAAAAGAGTCAATAAACAAGTAGGATGATCATCCAGTTCATGTACCTCCCACTAGATAGGTAAGTAGTAGTAGTTACAATTACTGTTTCTATATTATTAATCCCCTGTTTTACAAGTAAGGTAACTAAGATTCAAAGAGGCAAAGTGACTTTTAAATTTATCCATACCATCTTAGGCAAAATTATCTCAGGTTGCAGAAATTGTCAAGTACTATACTTCTGAAAAATTATCAAAATTTAGCTTTAGCAACTAAAAGTCAATATTCACAGAAAGAAAGAAAAATTACCCTTACCTGCAGGGCACTGTTGAGAAAACAGCTATTTTGCCCTGGCTCATTGCTGAGGCCTTTGCTAGGGGCTATGGAGGTTGAGCTTCGAGGAACAAACATCCCTTGGACACTACCACGGCCGCCTGAAAAATAATTTTTCTTCCAAGACATTATTGTTCACATATAGCGTTAAAACTCAGAGAAGGCTTTATAAACCTGAATTATAGTGTGAACTTTTGTCTTTAGGGAGTTTTTATTTGCTTCTTCTCTCTTTATAGAAAGAGAATCCAAATTTTAGTGAATTTATGTTGAAAGATTTTGTGGTTACAACTTTCCAAACATCATATATGTAGCTCAAGGAACCCAGGTATCCTCTCAGATCCACATGACAAAGCCATCCTCCACTTTTTCCAAACAATGCCTAAATTTAACATTATATAGGTCTATCATAAATAGATTTTTAAGTATTGTTTCCTTCTATTTTTCTTGAACTGCCTCCATAAAATCCTGGTGAAGTGGCTTACTCAATTCCAACAGCATCCACTGATCAGGGCAGGATGCGTCCCTGAGACTTCTTTATAATTCTCTTGTGGACTGAAGATTTTTCCAACTGAAGGGAGAGGCAGACAGATAAGCAAGAATCCAATGCAATTCTCCTCTCTTTCTTTTCATTTGTCACATCATCCTCAAAAGTGAAAACTTAAGTTCTAAGTAACTGACAGAGAGTTCACAAAATTAGGAATGGCGCTTAAAATACGTGGTGGTTTTGTTGTTTTGCTGCTACTGCTTAATCTGCTGCAAACATCTTCTATTGTATCCAGAACTTCAGAAAGTTTCTTCTCTTTTCCTATGTGACTAGAATAGCCAGCTGTGCCAGAGAGCTGTAACAGAAAGGAAAAAAAAAATCAAATGTTTGCATCATTTAAATGACTATACTGGTTTTGTGATGTTCTGCCAAGACCAATGTTGCCTCACTTCTCACTATAAACTTAAATCTTGGCAAACAATGCCCCCCTCCCAAAAAAAAAATCAACGAAAAGGAAAAACATTCAAACCAAAGAGGATTAAAAAAAAAAAAAAGGTGTATTTACTTTCATGCTTTCATGTTAACTCTGTAATATTTCTAGGAGAAAAAGGTTGATCTGGATAGAATTAAAAAACAAATATAAAATTTCCAAAGTCAAACAAACAAAAATAAAAAAGCACCAAATAAGCGCAAAACTAACAGAATTCAGTTGTGGGTTTTTGCTTTTTTTTTTTTTTTTTTAAAGTTATGCAAACCAGTTTAAAGATGGGAGGACCAAGTTACCAGTCTACTCCTTTCTGAATGAAGATGTCCCATTCTAAAGGAACATTCAAGTAAATTACATGTCCTTTAGTAAGCAACCCAAGAGAACAAAATTTTCTGCATTTGTTTATTAAGAGAGATAATTTAGGTTACATGTCACTTAATACTCAGAATATATCCAAGGGACTTATAATGAGAGGTCATTCACTGACCAATATTAGTTTTCAACTAATTAAAGCCAGTGAAGCAACAAGAAGAAATATCAAAGCAAAAACCTTCCTTGGAAAGAAATGCTACTTATCTCCATCTTCAATTTTTCCTATACAGCTGCCATGCCCACATAAGGAAAAGAGTAAGAATATTAAGTGTTTAGTTTGGTTCCTAATAGCTCTCTATACTTCTCCTAACTTTCCCACTGTCATAAAGACAGCCTAAAAACCAAATATGCTTTTCTTAAAGCATCCGAATCATATGTAGGAGAACAACCTAGCATTACCCATATCTGTTAAAAACCCATGGCACAGGAATATTAAAAGATTGCACAAAACTGTTCTTTCCCTCCTCTAAATTCCCAGGATATTTATAATCCACATTTCACAATTAAAGTATTTGATTATATATTGCAGTGTTGTTCTGTGTTTTTATTACTCTGTATTTGCTTTATAAGATGTCTATCAAACATCCTGAATGACTGTATAAAATGAAATACTAACTTGTGTTACATCAGTGCTAATCGCTACGCTTATGCTCTATCACATAGGCCATATCATGTAATTATTAACAGTTTCATCTTACAGAAGAGTATATAGAGTCAATCTTTAAGGCTTTTACTCACCCAAATGAAAGCTGCTAAGTGGCAGAGCTAGAATTCTTTGACGATTATATTTTCATTTATTTACTTTACTATACTATTACTATAGCAGAGCTACTCATAAAGAAGCGCTCAATAATAATGTCTGGTGATCAGCATGGCATCAAGAAGGATCCCATATCTCCCACAATGACTACAAGACCCTCAACTCTCTACATACACCTTTATACACACCCCATCTGAAGCCACAAAGCAACTTCCAGCAAGCTATACAGCATTCCTTAAGCTCAAGTGCAGGAAAGGAATGATAAGTACCAAGCCTCCACTATGCTCACAGACAAAAGAACTTGGCAGGAAGGCAGGTGGGATTTTCAGTAGCCACATTAGGAGCTTACTGAAACTCACCCTACCCTATGATACACACCCTAATGTTCAAGGAGCAAAGAGCAAAAAGGTAGTAACGAAAGAAAAAAAAAGTTCCAGCTTTGAATGATATCATTATGTAGAGTAAGGCAATAAGCTCTCACACTTGTTCTAGGTGTGTCAGAAACTAGAATGAGAGCCAAAAAGAACAAAGTCAGGAGAGACAGTAACAAACAGTCCAAAAGACAACTGATGAGAAAATATTTTACTTAAGTTGTAGGTCTGGTATCAAACAACATAATCCCTCTCCAATGTCATCTACTAAAGAGATATACAAAAGTAAATTAAGAGTTTACCCATTTACCTTTCATGATGAAAGCCCTAGAAAAAAAATGGTATAAAAGGTATACCTGAACATAATAAAAGCTTTATACGACAGACCCACAGCAAATATCATCCTCAATGGGGAAAAACTGAAACCCTGGTCCGGAACCAGGCAAGGATGCCCACTCTCTCCACTCCTTCTCAACATAGTTCTAGAAGTCCTAGCTAGGGCAATAAGACAAGAGAAAGACATAAAAGGAATCCGAATAGGGAACGAAGAAATTAAGTTATCATTATACGAGGATGATATGATTCTCTATGTAGAGAACCCAGAAAAATCGACAGAAAAGTTGATTGAAATAATAAACCGATTTGGTAAGGTAGCTGGATACAAAATCAACACACAAAAATCAACAGCATTTATATATGCAAAGAATCAATCAGAAGAAGAAGAAATTAGAAAAAACACCCCATTTACCATTGCACCAAAGAAAATCAAATACTTGGGAATTAACCTAACAAAAGACGTAAAAGACTTATACAAAGAAAACTATAAAACACTCTTAAAAGAAATAGAAGATGATGTAAAAAAATGGAAAGATATTCCCTGTTCATGGATCTGAAAAATCAACATTATCAAAATGGCCATACTACCAAAGGCCATCTACAGAGTCAATGCAATTCCAATAAAGATCCCAATGACATATTTTAAAGAAATAGAACAAAAATTATTGAAATTCATATGGAACAACAAAAGACCCTGAATAGCCAAAACCCTTTTGACAAACAGAAAAGAGAACGGAGGTATTACTATTCCAGACTTCAAACTGTACTACAAAGCCATAATACTTAAAACAGCATGGTACTGATACAAAAACAGACAAACAGACCAATGGATCAGAACTGAATACCCAGAAATAAAACCACACATATACGGTCAATTAATCTTTGACAAAGGGGCAAAAAACATACCCTGGAACAAGGATAGCCTCTTCAGTAAATGGTGCTGGGAAAACTGGATCAAAACTTGTAAAAAAAAAAATGGGCCAGGACAACACCCTCACACCCTGTACAAAAATGAACTCAAAATGGATAAAGGACCTGGAAGTGAGATCTGCAACCATAAAATACATAGAAGAAAACCTGGGCAAAACCCTTCATGAATTTCACCTCAGAAATCCATTGGGGGAAACAACTACGGCCGCCTGGGGCCCATAGCAAGACCTAGTTCCAAAAAATAGCTGGGCTTGGTGGCACATGCCTGTCATCCCAGCTACCTGGGAAGCTGAGGCTGGGGATTGCTTGAGTCCGTGGTACCC
>PVHY01013652.1:0-40747 GCA_004024945.1 Uropsilus gracilis
AAGCCATAAGGGAAATGCAATGATATACCACTTTATAGCCAACAGAACAGCCATAGCCAAAAAAGGTAAGTATTGGCAAGGATGTGGAGAAAGCCACTGGCACATTCTCATACACAGTTCTTCCCAGCGTAAAATAAAGCAGTCAGTTGAAAGACAGTTCCTCAAAATGCCAGAACTGCCATATGACCCTATAATTCTACTCCTGGATAATACATGCCCAAGAGAAATGAAAACTGGTGCCCACAAAGAATGGTACAAGAATGTTTACAGAGCACAACTCATATCCCAGGAAGTGGAAACAACCCAAATGACCATCAATAACGAATGAACAAAAATAAAATACGGTATTATCCATACAATGAATAGCATTTGATAATAAAAATGAATGAAGCACTGATGCATGCTGCCACTAAGCAATCCTTGAAACCACAATGCTAGATTAAAGAAGTCAGTTACAAAAGATAGCATATTTGCATGACTCCATTTATATGAAATTTTAAGAACAGGAAAATGTATGGAAATAAAAAGACAGACTAGTAGTTGCCTAAACTGCAGAAAATTAGGAGAAAAAGGAGAGTGACTGCTAATTGGTAGTGGACTTTTTTGAGATGATAAAAATATTATAAAATTGACTGTGGTGATGGTTGTACAACTGTAAATATACCCAAATTACTGAATTGAATTGTATGAATTATAAATACATAAATTATGCATAAGACTTAATTTCAAAGCAAAAAATAGCCTGAAAAGATATTAAAAACTCTACATAAAACATAAAATGAATATTTATTTCTTTTATATTTGAGGAGGAACAATACACATACTACTTAAATCATAATCATCTATTAAGAGCATATCCTACGCAAATAAATGGAGTAGAAACTGCACAGAATTCTACCAAGAAAAGGGAAAGACCGAGGAGGGCTACCTTAATATCCTAAACTTGCAATTACTAAAGACTCAGCTTAAATGCTTTTATTTGAGAGGCATACTAGTTAGGATAGATGAGATCCTTCTCCTAATAGATATAAGAAAAACAGTGTGTAAATAAACTGTGGGAAAGATGACACTGGTGCTTATTAAGTAATTGTAAATGGATGTGATCCCAACAAATTAATACTAACAGAAGTCCAAAGATTGCAATATTACTCTCTTAACTTGTTTACTCTCTCTGAAATCTACTTTCAGCCTCAGGAAACTTTTATCAATTCATTTTAATTTGTAACAACGGGTTGTGCTTAAAGAATAGTTTAAAAAATTATGCTCTTTTAACTAAATACAGACAATAAATGCCTCACTCATCAAGCAAGACAGTTTATGCAGCCAGATGTATCCTGTATTTGATTATTACTTTGCATCTTCCTTAAGGAATTTTGTTGGCTTTCAGATGAAATCTTTTTTATATAATTGCTCAGAAAACCACTTTAAAGTAAAAAAAAGCCAAAGTAAAATGTTACCCAGACTGTGATCGTCACAAACCCACATTAAGTTCAAATTGATCACTTCTGACTGCATTTCCCTTAATTTCCCCCACTGTATCTGAGAATTTCATCACCGGAGAACTAGAGAGTTGGTCTTTAGCAACAAGTTGAAGAAGCTCTAATTACCTGATAGCTTGCACTTTTATAACTGGGAAGTGTTTAGAGTAGTCTGTATTCCTGAACTCAGTGGGATAAACCAAGAACTATGTATGCGCTTTTGATACCAATACAGATATTGGTAAGATTGCATGGATAGGAAATACCTGTCATTACCACTCACTGTTACTGGTACACTGCTTTCATTTTCTTTTACAAATATTTTTGATAAATAAAAGACATTTGGGGGCTGGAAATCCTTGGGTTATTGCAATATTAGGCAGAAAGTAAATGAAAACAGACCTAACCTAAACAAGTATATTAAAAAAAAACACACACACAACAAAAAACACCCTCATCATTCAATAATGTATTTCTTTAAACTTTTCCATGCCCAGTCCTGTCATTTAGTCCCACCCTGTCTTCCCTGTCCTCATCACCTCACCTCAAGTGACTCCTCATTTTACCAACAGTTCTACCATAACTCCCCTCAAAATTCTGTTTATAGCACCGGATTTTTGTTTGCTTTAAGGTCACTCCTTTTCTAGTAGCTTTTTTAACTGGAGGCCTTGGAGGTGACGTTTAAGTGGTGGTTTGGGTCCATTCATAATGATTCTGAACAACTAACTTACTCTACTGGCGTTTCACTTCCCTTCTTGGGCAAAGATATGCCATCGAGTTTATTAATCACGCTACAACTCTGCTACTTAGAGGAACATATTCAGTTCAGTGTTGTGTATGAATGGTTTAAAGTTTCCGGCATTACCATTCCCTCTCTACAGTACCAAAACTCATACTATTAGCTTCCATTTACTGAAAACTGTTCTGTTAAAGTTATATAATAATTGTTCTCCATTTAACTATACCCAATTCCCACAAAAATTATTTTTCTAATCTCCCAGACTTCACTACCACTTTCTCTCACTCAATAAGCGTGTCATGACACTAACTTGTTGACTGACCAAGCCCATGCAAAAATGTACTGAAAGGGTTTGGAGAGAATAATGCTTACATCCTTAGATACTAAGGGAGTCCCAGGAACAAAGTAGGGACTTGGTTAACGTAGCACATTTCGGTGGAAGAGAAAACTGCTCTGCTCATCTCAAGGAACCAGTAAGATAAAGGAGGGAGACTACACCCCAAAACTAGGAAGCATCTTTTTTTCCTCTCTTGCAGTTAATGACATAAAGGGCAAAAGCCCTTGTTTTGGCAACTTAATAGAAACATGGGAGAAAAGGAGGAAAGAGCGCTGTTGGTTCTCTTGAGCAGAAAAGGGAATAAAAAGGGAGTTGGTGCTCACTGCAGCTGTGGGGAGGGAGAGGGGCTTGGGGGTGAGCTATCTGAGTAAAAAGAGAGGGACAAGCTCTGTGGCCTCCGAAGGCCACTACCCACTAGGCGAGTGCAGAAAGCCCGGCACGGTCCTCACCCCAAGTCAGGGTGGGCTGCTCCGGGATTCCAGGAGTCGGTTCCTTCCCACCGGCGCCGCTTGCAAGGGTCGGACGTCCCCGCCCGGGTCCCAGCACTCACCCCCGCAGTGTCTTCAGCGGAGCATTCCAGCAAACTCCGGTCGATGGCCTGCACCTCTGGCTCCAGCTCCGACGCCATCTTCCCTTTTCGTCCTTCCCAGAGCTGACGCCGCACCGCCGCCCCGAGGGCCGGAGCCTCGCCAGAGTCCGGGCAGCCGCGACCGCCACCCCTGCCCCGGGCAGTAGGTCCGGGGCCGTCCAGGCGGCCGCGGATAAAGGAGACGGAGAGGAGGGTGAAATGCAAACAACGAGACAGACGGTGGCCTCCTGCGCTCCCTTCCGGGCTCTGGGCCCGCAAGTCAAGTCACTGCCTCGTCCCAGCCGCGGGGAAGGACACAGAGGACCACAGACCTGGCACTCGCTCGCTGCTACCGCGTCCACCACAGGGAAAGGGACACTAACACCCAAAAGGGGAAGCGGCGCACCCTGGGAACTGTAGTCGACCTCGGCATGGCCCGGCCTGAGGTGGAGTCCTTATAGGGTGCCCCCACGAGGGCTTTGTGGGAGTTGTAGTCCATTTCTTAGCGGGAGACTTGAGCGCATGGCAGCGAGGGGGCGGGACTTAGCTGCACAACCAGCATCATGGGAAGCTGGTATTGGAAAAACCGCACACCGGGTAAGAATCCGAATATCTGACACCGTGGGAACTGTAGTTCTGTTTCCCACCCCTCTTCCCTTCCAAGTTTCTGTATTCTCAAATCCTAGAACAGTGCCTGGCATGTTCTAGACATTCAGGTGCTTTCATATAGTAGGCATGCAAATACTTGTTGAAAGAATCAATGAGAGACGTTCTATTTCTATAGTTCTATGGCCTTGTCATCCACCCCTCATTCTTTAGTAATCCAGGTGAACCTTACCGTAGGCTTTAAACTTTGTTTAAATGTTGTTAAAGAAAAAAAATTCCGAAAAAATCCAACTAGTTTCGTTAATGACCATTTATCAAAATGTATTACAAATCTTGCTGCAAGAGCAAAGGAATCTACCTACCAATTCAAAGACGCATTCTTTGAATACATTTTAGGGACATTTTATGGAATATATATAATAATTGTTAAACTAGAATAGAAAAATATGCTTTCCAAAATGGTTGCACCAATTGCATTCCCACCAATAGTGCATTAGGGTTCCTTTTTCTCTACTCCCTCAACAAAACCTGTTGATAGTAGTCTTTTCGATGTAAGTCATTCTCACAAATGTGAGATTATCATCTTATTATGGTTTTGCTTTAAGACTTTTAAATACCAATTAATCTTTGACAAAGGAGTGAAAAACTTACATTGGAACAAAGATAGCCTCTTCAATAAATGATGCTGGGAAAATTGGACTAAGACATGCAAAAAAAATGGACCAAGATAACTCCCTCACACCATGTACAAAAATCAATTCAAAATGGATAAAAGACTTAAATATCAGACCTGAAACTATAAAATACATAGAGGAAAATTTGGGTAAAACCCTCCATGAAGTGCAATTCAGAAATCCCTTTCTGGAATCATCTGCAGAAGGCAAAAAATTGAAGGAAAACATAAACAGATGGGACTACATCAAACTAAAAAGCTTCTGTACAGCAAAAGAGGCAACAGAAAAAGCTAAAAGAAGTCCAACCAAAGGGAAAAAAATTTTGCCCTCCAAAAGAGTGATAAGGGTTTAGTAATGCAGATCCACAAGGAACTCATACAACTAAACATTTAAAAATCAAAACAAAAAACCCAATCAAAAAGTGGGGAGAAGAACTAAAAAGACACTTCTCCAAAGAGGAAATACAAATGGCCAACAAACACATGAAAAATTGCTCAATGTCACTAGCAATCAGAGAAATGCACATCAAAACCACAATGAGATACCACCTTACACCAGTAAGAATGTCCCACATCAAAAAAACAGGCAACAACAAGTGCTGGCGTGGATGTGGAGAAAAAGGAACACTCTTACACTGCTGGTGGGAATGTAAGCTGGTCCAGCCACTATGGAAAGCAGTATGGAGGACCTCAAACTAATGAAAATGGAATTACCATTTGACCCAGCAGTCACACTTCTGGGAATCTACCCAAAGGAGACCTCAATGTCGGTACAAAAGGACACCTGTGCTCTGATGTTTGTTGCAGCACTATTTATAATTGCAAGAACATGGAAACAACCCAAATGCCCCAGAACAGATGAATGGATGAAAAAGATGTGGTATATAAACACAATGGAGTATTACTCATCAATTAAAAATGACAAATTTGGTGAATTTATGGAAATCTGGATATACCTAGAAGAATTATTCAAGCAGAAATGAGCCAGATAGAAAAAGACAGAAACCAAATGGTTTCACTAATATATGGTCAACCAAATGAAAGTACACAACGGCAGGGTGGGGACCAGCTGGAGCGGTTGGGAAGGGGAGGTGGTGGGTGACCCCCAGGGATCGAAATGATGTGAAATATATATATATATATAATATTTATTAAAAATAAAAAAAGACTTTTAAATATGCTGATTCAATAGTGTTCATTAGAATATTGTACTTAAAAGCAAATATTGGGAATCTAATCTCCCTTTTTTGAGTGCATTCTTTTAAGTAATTTTTTCTTTGTGTTTTGTAACTATGGATTTTTATACCATCTTCAGTTACTATTGACTATTGAAATATTTTTTCTTGTGATTTATTGAAAAAATAATTGCTATAACTAACATACATAAGTTAGGAATACAGTGTAATGGTTTGAATAGGACTTTGTAAAGAACATGTACTTAAAAAGAAAAAGAATGTGTACTTTCAAGGTAATTTTCCATTTACTTCTGAAAAGCTAGGAATTCTAGAAATATCACATTTCCAGGACAATTTTTATGTCCGTTATTTTGGTTTGCGGCACCTTAATATAGTTAATTAATATAATAATAAATAATATTAATTCAATTGTGTGGCATTGTCCTTATTTGTAAGTTCTTAAGGGAGAGTTCTTTTTCCTGCTCAGAGTTAAGGTTAAACACTCCTTTGTCATTTTACTGTGCTGGTTGGTAAGTTTTTTTCTTCTTCAATGCTTTCACTCATATCTCATTCCTTTGAAAACCCTGTTGTATGTGAGGGTTTTAGTTATAATTCCACTGCTTTTTGTCCTTAAGGTCTTGTCTTATGTTCTCATGTGGGCATTAAAATCTAAGCCCCAACACCTGGTTGAATATAGAATATTGAATACCTCATGATGTTAGGGGGTAAGGAAGATATAATAGAAGAGAGAATGACAGCAACATAATTTGGGAAGGTGGGAAGCAACTGGATATGAAGTAACTGATTTACAGATCAGAGAATGCTGAAACTTAGGCCAATTAGAGCAAACCAGAATCAAACTAATTCAAATGCAGACACCTGAAAGATTTAGAAATTAGAAGTACCATGTCCCTCTGAAAAAGAGGCACTAAAAAGAGTACTGTTTGAAAACCAGTATTGCAAGAGTTTAGATCATTTCATCTCCCACCCTTGGAGGTTTATACTCTTAGAGAGGTTACACCTGAGGGTCTTTGTACTGGGAGACACCAGGCATAGCTAAGACCAGGAACACTACACTGAGTACTAGGGCATTCATCTATAGTTTACACGCTGAACAGATTCACCTCAGCCCATTTCCCCCTCTCAGTTCTGAGAACACCAGTGACCAATTTGTATCTCTCAGGCAGGAGTTTGAGAGAATCTCAGAAAAGACTGAGCACCCCAGAAGAGAAAATCAGTCAGAGGTGTGGGACCCTATGGATTGCTTGGGCTTCCATAACATAATCCCACAAACTAGACTACTTTACACATAGATTTATTTTCTCACAATTCTGAACACTTGAAGTCTAAGATCAAGGGGTTGGCAGGGCTGGTCTCTGTTGAAGTCTCTTTCCTTGGCTTAAAGACAAACTGGCTTCTTGCTGTGCCCTCACATGACCTTTCCCCTGTGCATGGGTAGAGTGAAAGAAGCCTTTGGTGTTTCTTTTTTTTCTTATCCAGTAACTAAATGGATTAGAGCCCTATGACCTCATTTAACTTTAATTACTTCCTTAAGGGCCTATCACCAAATATAGCTATGTTGGGGGTTAGGAGTTTTAGTTAAGAAGTTGTAGGGGAGCTGGGCATGGTGGCTCGTGCCTGTAAGCGTCAGCCTATGAAGCAGCTGGGCCTACGGATGGCAGTTCGAGTCCTGCCTGGGGCCCCGTAGCGAGACCTAGTTCCAAAAACATAGCTGGGCGTGGTGGCGCGTGCCTGTCACCCCAGCTACCTGGGAAGCTGAGGCTGAGGATTGCTTGAGTCTGTGGTACCCCGGGCAACGAGAGCCTGCGGTTCCACAGGCAAAAGTAGCGAGACCTAGTCTCAAAAAAAAAAAAAAAAAAAAAAAGTTGTAGGGGACACAATTTAGTTCATAACAGATCCCAACAAAATGGTACAGTTGGGTCACCTCACCTATGCATAAAGAATTTACAATTTTCACCGGGCACGGTGGCCTGTAAGCTTTAGCCTATGAAGTGGCTGGGGCTAGTGATTGCGGCCCCAAGTCCTGCTCGGGGCAACATAGCAAGACCTAGTTCCCCTCTCCCCCAAATAGCTATGCATGAAGGCACCCAGCTACCTGGGAAGCTGAAGCTGGGGATTGCTTGAGTCTGTGGTACCCCGGGCAACGTGAGCCTGCGGTTCCATGGGTAAAAATAGCGAGACCTAGTTTCAAAAAAAAATTTTTATTTTACAATTTTCTTTTTAATTCTAAATATGAGCAGTCAAGTCACTGTGCACAGATATTTGTGCAAAGTCTGTAAAAGAGTGATTAAAAAATAAGAAGTTTGTAAAAATGTTGGAATCCTTGGGAATACAAGACTTTACATCTATGAAAGAAAAACAAGAGATTGAAGAAAAAGAATATTCAAGAACAAAAACACACTCTTAAAAAGTTAAAATGTAAAAAATGAAGAATAAGGGTTCTAGAAAGAAACCATCAGCAAAAAAAGGGTGTTTATAAATAATCAAGGATAATTTTCAAGAAAATTTCCAAGAACTGAAAGGGTTGACAGTCCAGAACTAAGGAAACCCATCTAAAATCTAAAACAATTGTTCTAATACAGTGATGTCATAGAAAATCATTGTGAATTTTTAGAATACCAGGAACAAAGACAGAATCCTATAACCTTCCAGAAAGAGGAAATACAAAAGCTCTAAAATCAGAATGACATTGCTATGTCAACCTTTAAAATATACATTCAGCATCAGATTTATTATATTTTTACCCAACACATCTAGATATTTGTGTTGTGATATCAAACTGTCCTTTTTCTAGTGACCTAGTCAAAGAAAGCCACACACAAACTTCCCACCACAGCAATCTATCTCAGCTCGTGCCCTGGTCATCAAAGAAAGCCACACACAAACTTCCCACCACAGCAATCTATCTCAATTGGTGCCCTGGCCATCATGTCCCCAGAGTTTGTTATCAACACCTTGGTCATCTTGGCTCAGGTAGCACGTTTTCCTGACCCTGGAAAACACAACCTGTTTTCTTGCTAGCTATCCTGGGGCAGAACTTTCAGTCCAAAACAAAAGTTTTAGTTCAAAGACAGATTGTTAATCATATGCTTCCATGTAGCCTGTGCTGTGTGTGCGCACGGATTCCCACACTAGGTCCAGGGCCCTTTCTTTTCTCCTTAGGCTCTATTTGTTTTATTGCCATAATTAATTAACTTCCTATACCCAATCTCTGCGTTGTGACTCTGCCAATCTTTGCTTTGAGTCGAACCTTTGACTCTGAGCTGACTTTGTCACGTGATTTAGTGAGCAGAAAGTGGTAAAAGTGACATGCTTAAGCGGACTGGAAAGGAGAATGGACTGGAGAGGCAGCCAGCAAAGAAAAGACATTGAAAGACATCAAATGAGCATGGAGTGGCTGCCCAATGCAAAGCTAAGACTGCAAACCTACAAGCATGTTATGCCATGTCCCGGGAACACAGCCCCTCACCCAGCAAAAGGACGATGCCACAGAAAAGGAAGAACCAATAGACTCAACATAAACCAGGGGAGAGGAGTCTGAGTGAGTGGAGGGGGCATTGGGAGGGGAGAGGAAGGCATTCCAGCAATGATTTACCTATGTAAGAAATTAAAAGAATGAAAAAAATAAAGTGACATGCCTACATGTGATCTCACATACTCTGTTCTCTCTTGGACTCTCCTTTCTCTGGAGAGCAAGCCTGGACTCGCCTGCTGGAGACAGAGAACACCAGAAATGAATAATGGTACAAGATGACAGGCAGCCCTACTTAAGTAGAGCCTCCCTGCTGAACTATGGGGAGCAGCAGGCTCAGGCACCTGAGGGAATGCAGGGACACAAGGGTCACTGGCCTAAACAGCTGACCTGCAGAGTTATGAGCTAACCAATTGAGAGTTTTCAGTTTTTTTTGGTACAAAAACAGCTAATAAATGCAGTGACATGGAGTAGGAGTAGTAGCTGAGCTGGCTATTTATTTGTTTGTTTATTTATTTATTTGTTTGTTTGTTTATTGTTTTGAGACTAGGTCTCGCTAAGTTGCCTAGGGAACAGCAGGCTCATGTTGCCCGGGGTACCTTGGAGTCAAGTGATCCCCAGCCTCAACCTCCCAGGTAGCTGAGATTACAGGCACGTGCCACCACACCCAGCTAATTTTTGAGACTAGGTTTCGCTATGTTGTCCCGGGCGAATTTTGAACCTTGAGACTCAAGAGATTCCTAATCTTGGCCTCTAGGCTAGGATTAAAGGCATGAACTGGCATTTTAACTAGGGTCTCTCCAACTAGAAGGCTTTTCCATGCCAATTTTTTGCTATGTGTTTATTTCTGGGGAAATTAATTTCTATTTTTTTCATAATTTATATAACCAAGCTTATGTGCAGTATGCTAAAGCCCAATTTCCCTTTTCCTTAACTGTCCTAAAATAATTAGCTGACGCTTTTCGAAGATTGTGGGTAAAATTTTCAGAACTTTTGTTTCAAAAGTTTCAAAACACTGATCTGAGATCTTCCTGCTTTAGGAGAGTCACACCAAGATGGGTTCATCTATGTTTCAGTCTGTGGATGGATGCATGCTCAGTTTTCCTTTCTTGGGGACAAGGATATTCCCTCCCCTCTTTCTTTCTGGGTTTCCTCTAGCCTGGAATAGGAGCATTATAAAGTAGGTGGTATAGAGAAAGTTCTCAGGCAGTAAAAAAGTAAATAAATTGGGGAAGGGATTGGGCACAAGAGATTATGATGATGGGGAACAAGGTGGTGGGGCAACCCTGGGGACTATAACTATGTAAAATATTTGTATCAAAAAATTAAATAGAAGTAAACAAGTCACTACATTATACAAAAAAATAAATAAGTAGACATTTATTTTACTTATTTAAAAAGATCACATTTTTTATGTCTATGACTGATTACTTCTTGGGAGTGAAATGCTGACAATCTTGGAGTTTTCTGCTCCTAAAATTCAGCTTATCAAGACAGTCCTCCTGTTTACTTCACTTAATTTTTTACTTTTTCCATTTTGTATTAAAATTTTAATTAGCTTATTTTTTTAGTAGAAAATACTATCACCTAGTCTGTAATTTGAGTTGTATGGAAAGTATAGTAATGAAAAAAGTTCCCTTTTTTGAAGACAACTACTATTTCCATATTCTTGTGTGTCTTTCAAGAAAGTTTCTGCACAAGTTTATTTTCATTTTTCTACCAATGATAATAGTCATACACATTTTCTGCATTGTATTTAGAAAATTTCTCCATATCAGACACATAGAGTTATCTGTTTTAAAATAGACTACCAAATATTCCAAAGAATATATGCTTCATTTATTTCACGGTTCCTCATCGGTGTTATTTAAAACATTTATCTTTTTTTCCAGGCCCCCGCCATTATTTTTAATCTTTCGTTCTTGCAGATCATTCAGCAATAAAGCAACCTTGTAAAAATGACATGATACACATGTGTTAGTATATCTGTGGGATGGATAGAATATTAGAGCTGAAATTCCTAGAATACAGGAGAGCTTTAAAAAACATTTTTTATCAAAATTATTCATGTGCAAATTTTGAGTTAATTTTAAAAAAAGAAAGAAAAGGAAAAGGGAAAAGGGAAAGTGGTCCCTAGTCCTGTCCCCATTTCTGCCATCTCAGAAGCAATCAGAATTATTCTAGCTGCTTTCATATCTCAAAACAGTTTCATTTTATTGCTTCTTAAATTTTCCCCCATTTTAGGTATCATCTATGTACTTCTTGCTCGAAAGATGAGGATTTAGTTTTTTCAGGCCCTGCCCCCACCAGGTCATTCCTCTAGCTTCCTGATAGAGTTAGGTAAATTTTCAGAGTTTACATTAGTATGCTGATAAGTTATTTATAGCTGAGCCATACAGTAAATAATGATTTTTCTTAAGCCTTTTATTTTCCATGGAGTTAATAATTATTTTATTTTTTCCATTTGTAGCTTACTCCAATTCTCTATCAGCTGTCTAAATCCCTCATTATTCTGAGACGTCCAGGTTGACTATTCATTTTATTCTGTAGAATGTTCTCTTTGAGTTTTCTGACCTACTCCCAAATGGACTGGTTACCCTGTTAGCCTAGTGTCAGAGGTGTATTTTCATAAATCTGACATGGCTTCAGCTTCTGGGATCCTTCTTTGCTTTAGCAATGTATCCAACTAATCATGAGTTTTGTAAATTGTTTGATAGTTTAACGTATTTTAATAGCAAACTTACAGGAATAGGAGAGAGAACAGCCATTATTAAAAACATGTGCTTGCATGTTGAACAACTCAGAAAAATATGACTAAATGGAATCTGCTGTATCATATAAATGCCACAAACACCATTTAGTTGCCTTCAATAAGAAATTTACTTGTTTAAAAAAATTAAAATGCTGACAGTGTCCAGAAAAAAATTAAAGGCTTACAACTGCTATGAAGTTGAACTGCTGAAACTTGTTCACAGAAACAACTTGACTTAGGTTAATACTTTATATTCCTTTATATATTAAAAATTCACACGCAAGTGAAAATGGAAAAACTGCCATTACCTGATTTCTGTCTCGAAATTTTCTACTTGCGTTATATACGCAGGTAAATTTTGACTGCGTCAGGGGAAAAAATCAGATTTCTTTTTTTTTTTTTTTTTGAGAATGAAATGTTTCCCATCATAGTGGATTCTTAGGCATCTTCTCCATCTATGTGAGGTGCTAGCTGGATGTCTTATGGCTTAATTGTTATATGTTTGGCATACATAGGTTGTTGTCTTGTAAAAGGTCAACCAGATAGTATGACAAACCTGAGTATAGAGATCGCTTTACTTGCCTTCCTTTTCCCTAGGCTGGAACTCCACAAGCTCGAGGCCTGGCAGTGCAACAGCAGCTGTGAACATTAGTTTTTAAAATGTAAAATTGTAACTTTTTCAACATTTTAACTGTGATTGGTTAGTGTCTCTTTCCTATCCAACTTCTGCTCTGGCAAACATCCTCTCACATTACAGTTTTGGGATCCAACTAAAGGAAGCATTCAACATTCATTCAGTTTGGATTTAGTCGGATTTACTTATGTAGTTTGTAGAGGCTTATGCAGATGAACCTCTAATCCCAGCCTAGGCAGGGAGACCACGGCCGGGAATTGCTTGAGTCTGTGGGTTCCAGACTACCCCAAGCAACATAGTGAGACCTAGTCTGAAAAAATAGCTGGGTGTGGTGGCACGTGCCTGTAATCTCAGCTACCTGGGAGGCTGAGGCTGGGGATTGCTTGAGTGGGATTGGGACTACTTCGGGAAACATAGCAAGACTTAATTTCTCCAAAAGAAAAAAAAATTTTTTTTTGTATAACTAGTAGCAGTATTACAATTTACAAATATAAATTGTTTGATTTATACATTTTTACTATCAATAATAAAAACAGATTTTGATGAACCATTCTGCAGTCTATTTTCTCTTCCTAGTCTCCCTAGAGAAAAATCTCACCAAATTATTGTCATACAAAGAGATGATCAAAAAGTCTGCAGCCTGCTTTTAAGAATTTTACATTTCTTTGTACGTAAAATTTACCTCAGGGGAAAAGAAGGCAAGGCGTATAAGAGATGTTGATCTCCTGTTAATAAGTAGTCAGCAGGGAATGTACTAATATTTGCTCTTGCTTTATCTGAAATGCCTAAAAAAATGATTTGACAGATGGTTAGAGGAATGGGTAGATTGATAACTCTGTGATAAAATCAGTGAATTTAGGAAAAACACCCAGTGTTTACCCTGTGATTCTATTTTCAGGTACCACTGCACTTGTTACACTGTGACACCATGTGTTAGGGGGTCTTCCCCCCACCAAGCAATTCTCTGTGCCACCAAACAGATGTCCTACCATTTAACTCAGTCCTGATACTATCTACCTAGAGAGAGGACCAGGTCCCACAGGTTAAGGATTCAATGGCACAGAACCGCTTCCTCTCTACATAGATGCCAATCACAGGTCCAGGTTGTCACTTGTGCTTTCATATGTGGATTATAAATCTGAGATTCCAAGATCCCCTCCTCAGATTTGATTATGATTAAGATGGCTCATAGAACTTGAAAACACAGAATTAGGAAACACTTAAGTTTATCAGCATACTGGAGAATATAGAGAAGCAGGCAGATGAAAAGGTACTTATGGCAGGAATTTCTTTCCTGTGGGACTGTGGTGCATCACCCTCTTGGGAGCTCCAGAGAGCTCCATCACGTGGAGGTTTTCTCAGGTAGGCAAGCTCAGGCCCCCTTCCCTCTGGAGAGAAGTGGGAGGGTGGCTAAAATGTCGAAGCTTCTAATACCACATTGGAATCTGTCTAGTGATCATTTCACAATGTGTGAGGTCAAGTTATGCTGACACTTAGATTTACATAATGTTGTATGTCCATTACATCCCAGAAAAATTGGAAAGATATTCTATTTTTCTGGAGGTTGTGATGTTTGTGACTTATCAGCTTTTGAATTTTATGTAATTGTAATTTCTCACTGAATATTCTCATACTTAATTTTGTATTTATACTTTTGTATTTTATCTTTTTTTTTTGAGACAAGGTCTCACTTTGTTGCCTGAGGCAGTCCTGATCCAGCGGACTCAAGGGATCCCCAGCCTCTGCCTCCCAGGTACTGGGGTTACAGGTGCGCGCCACCGTGCCTGGCTGCTTTTTCGAGCTCAGGTCTCCCTATGTTGCCTGGGGTAGTCTCGAATATGCGAACTCAAGTGATCCCAGGCCTCTTGCCTCCCAGCACTTGGAGTACAGGCGTGTGCCACCATGCCTAGCTTATAATTTTGTATTTTATCTTCTTAAAGAGGATCCCCAAGTTGTACAAACTCTGGGTCCCACAAAATCTGGATTTACTCTTGCCTGGTACGCAGCCAATATTCTGAATCTCTTTCCACTTTTCTCTTTTGAGTCCCCAGTCTCCATTATCCTTAGGAATCTGTTCATTCTACCTGTGTTCAAGTTTCTATTTACTGGACCCCATGTTTTATCTTCTTCATTCTTGGATTTTTTCATATTTTGATAGGTTATATATCCTAACAACTTCCTAAGAAAGGTTGCATGAGAAATTCATTTCAGAAAAATTGCAATTATGAAATTATCTCTATTGTATTCTCCTCTTGATTGATGACCTGAGTAAGGAACTCACAGTTGTAATAATTCTACTCCAGAATTTTGAAAGCAGTTCATGATTGTCTCCTAGTTTCCAGTATCACAAGGGAGAAACCTAAAGCCATTCTGATTTCTGATTCTCTACTTATAATCTCTTTTTCTATCTTTGGAAGCTTAAAGATTCTTCATTTTAACCCCAGAATTCTGAAACTTCACAAGTTGACTTTATGTGAATCAATTTTCATTGAGCATTGGTACTTAGCATTGAACGAGCTCTTTCTATACAAAGAAATCATTTCTTTAAAGTCTGGGGAAATTTAAATAATGAAAATAATATTTTTTCTAGACAGAAAAAACAGAAAACACTTTTCTGTCTTTTCCTTCCTGTACCTTCTGGGAATCTTCTATTTGTCTTATTTTTCTCTTCTATTTCTCTTCTATTTCTTTGTCTCCGTTCTTTTTCTCTGGGAGATTTCCTGAACTTTATTTTCAATTTTAATGAATATTTCATATTTTCTTTCATTTTTAATTCCCAGGGACTCATTTTTATTCCTTGACTATTTTAAAAAATGCTTTACTCTTTTTTTTTTTTTTTTTTTGAGACTAGGTCTTGTTATTTTTGCCCACGGAACCGCAGACTCACGTTGCCCGGGGTACCATGGACTCAAGCGATCCCCAGCCTCAGCTTCCCAGGTAGCTGGGATTATAGGTGCGTGCCACCACACCCAGTTATTTTTTTGGAACTAGGTCTAGCTGTGTTGCCCGAGCAGGACTCGAACCACGATCCCTAGCCCCAGCCGCTTCATAGGCTGAAGCAATGCTTTATTCTTATTTTATGTTTTCAGTGTCTTACCTGTGAGACTATCAGTTAAAGGTGCGGTTTCTTTGATTTGTCCTTGAAATTTTCTTTTCTATATAATTTCTGTTTTATCCAGCTGTCTTTTATTTTGTTATTTTGGGCTCTGCTTTTCACATCAGGTTGCAATCTGTGGTTACTGCCTCATTTTTAAGGGTGGGATATTAAGAAACTCTGGAAGAAGGGGTAAGGCTAGCAATTGTGAAAGTTGTAAAATGACGTCTGAGATATTTCTTTGGGAAGTCTTGGATGATGATATCTTTAGGCCTTTTTAACCATATTTCTCAAAGAAAATTCTTAGTCTTTTGCTTGTATGGCAAAATTGTCCAATCTTTCCCCAGTATCAAGTAGTCCCACAATCAGAACCTGTGGGGACAGAGTTTCCAGATTTTCAAGATGAGTCATTGTTTAAAGTCAATGCAAATTAGAAGAGATGAATATATTTATTTTTTATTGCTGCATGTTAGTACACTTTAAGTCATGTCCAGTCATCAGGGCCTATATACACCTATTATTATTGGTATTTGTTCTAATCTATTCCTTATTTTTGCCAATGGCTGCAATAATTGAACCCTTCCATGGTTAAACTTTAATCCACATGGTCTTTCAGCTGTATAAATGAGTGTTATTAGTTAGAGTATATGGCAGTATATGTTATACCCCAGTTTGGAAGGTTCTTATATGTTCAATTTTTTTCCACAACTGAGGCATAAAGAACACCTTCTGTTGTAGATTGTGCTGCTTCTGAATGGTGGGAATGAGTCCACATGTGCTGAGGACTGGCCTTTGACCAGCAGGAGCCAACATATGAAGAAACAGGATCAAAACAACTAATGCAAAAGAAAAATCCAATTAAAGACCTCTTCATATGATTTGAGGGTACTGAATTTGTGTTTATGATCTTATTTCTTAGGCTCCACCTTCCTTCTCCTCCATGACTTGATTCCTGCATAGTAATTTCATAACTTACCTACTGCTTCATTAAAAGGAGTTTTTATTTTTACTTTGATCTTTCTGGTGAATTGTGAAATAAGCCCCTGTCTTAGTTTCCTCCAAATTATCCACATTTGTTACCCACATTATGTAAAATCAAAAGGCAGAGGGAAATTTAATTTTAAACTCACATGTTCAGATGCATTTTTCCCAATTCATACTAATTTTCCCACTCTTTGCCCAAATTTGTCGATTGTACTTTCTCAAAGAAAAGTTTAAAACTTGTAATTTGCATTTTTCAGGTGTCATTAAATTATTTTTAATTTGTATAAATTAGGTGTCATCACCAGATGTATTTGGGCCCATTTATTGATAAGAGCGCTTACCTATGCCCCATTATTTTCACTTGCCTCTGGGCCCTCCCACTGGGAAGGTATATGTTAGAGCATGATTATCAGGAGAGTAAATGGCATGTGATGGGAGCACAGCTTCTTCATGCATCCTGACCTGATGAATATCCTCAATCACAAAATGAGGGGCCAATTCCTTTATAGGTTGCTTGGGAGAGATGGAGACAATGGAAGGACAGTTTTGTTTAGATTATAAACTCATTCTTGAATCACACTTACTGAAACTGTGTTTCCAAATCAACTGCTGAGAAATCAGGAGTGCCATATTTCTGCAGTTTCCTAAGTAAGCTTATTAACCGCTGAATCAGTAATACCTGCTTTTACCCAATTAACTACTAATTGTTGTGAGAACATATTCAGGCTCTGATGGGCTGAACAGAAGTGAAATATAATTTATCTTTCAGCAGAAGGCAGGTCGTTACCTCCAGACACAGCAGTAGGTAGGGGACCACACAGGGCTGATGAAACTGGTATGCTGGCTGTTACAGACCTTGAGCCGCTGCCCAGGCTAAGCAGTGTCCATTCCTCTGGATTTTTCATGCGGCTACTTGCCTGCCTGCCCTCATCTTGTCAAAACATCAGTGGGTTTGCTCCAAAGGGATTCTCACCGGGGATTTGGTGGCATCCACAGGAGAAACCAGGAGTTTAATTTTGTCAGAATCGCCTGTCCACTAAATCAAGAAGCCAAGTTTGTGGTATAAACATTAACCACCCTGTAGGAATTTGAAAACATGAGACAGAATGTCCCGTTTTATCCCTCGAGCCCAGGTTCAAGTAGTGTGTACTGCCTTTAATAAGTTTGCTGGCATGAGACCCCTTATTCTCCTCTCAAAGTCGCCCACACCCTCAAGCCCCACTGGGGGTCAGACGACTGTCCCTCAAAGTTTTAAAACAAGAGGCTGATAGAACCTGCTGACTTCTAACCTCGGCTCCACGAGCTGCCTGGCGTTGGCAATGTGTGTCTGCAGGGGGCGCGCTTGCCCAGGCGTGGCCGGCCGGACCAACCTCCGCGGGCTGGGCTATCCTATCCTTGGAGCTTCTGTAACGATGGTGCTTGAATTTGTTTGAACAGAACTGATTCCTCCTGCACCTCCTGGGACGCGGAAGTGCTTGATGCCCCTTTGTTGTTTGAGATCCAAGAAGCAGCAGGTAACTGACACTGGAAGACGGCAATGATGTTCGTCTTCCTCCGGACCGGAAGCCTGAGGTCAATTCTTTCGCTTTTCTGGAACTCCAGAGGCTCAAGTCGCGATTGGTTGAGGAGACCCTCTATGCTTATCTTTGCTGTGGGCGCAGCGGACTTCGGCACGTACAGCTTCTGTTAGGCTTGCCAGAAAACCTCTACGATTCTGACGCAGTGCCCAGATGTGGAGGTGTTACCTCCAGGGTCCAACATGCCTGCTTTTCAGTGGCAGGACATTTGAAGAACAATGCTTTCTCCTGGCTCAGGGTGAATTCCTTTAGGATTAGCGAGAGTGCCCACTCTCTCTGATTTTGGAGGTCCCTGAATTCTTGGTGATTGATAACATTCCCTTTCAGTCAAAAAAAATCAAGGGGAGAGTTTCAAGTACAGTTGTTTCTGAATCACCCTTAATTAATATATTGTAATTGAACCAAGTCACTTCAATATTTGAATTAGACTACCTTTGAGAATCCTACCCTATCAGCTGATGGCATATTTTTGGAGATTTGAAATTTCACTGTAGCAGGAACAAGGGAAGTGCTAGTCTTGCCAAAGGCAGGCTCACTGTAAGTAAACGGACAGATTTAGCAAATACTAATACAGTACAAGACACCCAGTTAAATTAAAATTTGAGAGAAACAACATAATTTTAAAAAGTATCTCCCTATTGTCGCAAGAGATATATTTCTACTAAAAATCAATTTGTTCTTGCTCTAAAATTTAAATTTAAGTGGGTGTCCTGTATTTTATCTGGCAATCTTAAGTGTAGAAAGAAAGGTCAAATAACCTAAAAGACCTTAGATTTTTGATCTCATTGGGAAGAGATAATCAGTATTAAGACTTTAGAGTATGTCTTTCTATGAATGCTTCACGTGTATACACAAATATTCATCTATGTGTTCAAAGCTTGCCTCCTCCAATTGTTGCCTAGGTGACCTTAGAAGAATTACCTGACCTCTCTGCTCTTGGTTCCTTATTTATGAGATGGAGATAATGTCTATCCCACAGGGTGTAAATTGGAGTTAAGTATCATTCCTATTACATAGTATGTCTTAAAAACTGCAATAGAGACCTAACAATGAATCATTTTATACCTTTATTTTTCTATCTTGTTTTCTATCTTGTTTATTCTTTATCACAAATTTATAACATTCCTTTAGAATTTTTTAATTTGTTTTTGATGACTATCATGGAGGTTATTTTCAACCCCTCTGTCTGATTACTGCTTCTAGTGAACACCTTTGTGACTCAATGATTGTCTGGAAGTCCTTCCTAGTAATTTTGTATCTAGATGTCAACCAGTAAGAACTTGTACTTACCCTCAGGTCTATTTCTGCCAGTGGGCCTGGCTGTGAGAAACTTACCAGGTCCTGGCAAAAGCCTCTCCCAGTCAACACAGTGAACAAGAGGAATATGATGGAGGCTAGGGAACTTGGATGTAAAATTTCAGTGGGCTCACATTCCTCAGTAATCAAAAAGCATAGCACTTAATCCAATATTAAAAAATCATTAATGCATAAACATTCATGCTGAACAAAATATCAACACTGTAAAGATTGGATCAGTAGCATGCCAGACTGAGTCATACGGGATTATACATCAATTTTTTATTTTAAAACATTTCATGAAGATACAATTTACCTTAATTACCAAGCTTCTTGGCACCCTCTTAAATTTTGCACTAGAGATGAGTGCTTCATTTGCCTCACCCTAAATCCAAACTCAGTATCCAGATGGCACAATGTCTTAGCTTGCATTTTGTTGATGAGGTGGTTATCATGGGTGCCCCCAAAGTAGGGAGCCTCTTGGGGTCTGGGGTCATACCCTTTAAACACAAACCCCGATTGCTAAACACAAACCCCAATTGCACACACAGTAGACTGCCTGGTCTATGGAGCTAAATGGGCTAAATGGGCTAGTGAGGGTCATAGGCTTTCTCTTGTTAATCTGACCTTTCTGCATTAAAGTATATATTTTTAACCCATGCCATGAAATCTGTGATATTTATCTTGAGTTCTATTACACAAGAAGACTTAATCCTAAGCGACTCATATAAGCTTGTATCTATAGTATAGAAGAGGGATTGCTGGACCAAGTGATATATAAGCCAAATATTTTGATGACTATAGCGCACTTTACTAAGGAAATGTATTATAGACAGCTACTAAAGTATACAAGAATAACTGTTTCCCCATATTCTTGACAAGATTGAGAATTAGAGCATTTTTTTCATATTTGTCAGTATTACAGATAAAATAGTATTTAATTTTTATTTTAGATTATGTTTTTTAATTTGAGTGAGGTTCAGCATCTTTTAATATGTTTATAAAGCATTATGAAGTATGTTCTTTAATAAATAATTTCTTTAGTTCTGTTTTCCAAGAGGACTGCTGGTCTTTTTTTTTTTTTAATTGATTTACATGTTAACAAAAATAACTTTCTAGCTACTAAAGGGGGTCAGAACAAGCTTTCCCTGAACATACCATTTTGACACCTGTATTGTTTTGGGTTGAAGGCAATAAAGACCCAAGGACAAATTTTTACCTTTTTCATAACTACCTAGAAGAATTTAGGTATGGAAGGTCTTGTTCAGAGTGAGAGTTATTACCAGAAATTGCTTTTCATGACCTATTTGTTCTTGTTGGATCCTGTGAATTACCCTCATCCCTTTTGAGGCACCATTCCCCCTATTCCATTTCTCAGCTCAAGTGGCATGTATGCATCATGTTACCTTTCTTTCTTTGGATTGCTCAAATATAAGGGATTCCTGTACATATGACATTAAATTTGTTTTTCTCCTGTTAATCTGATTTATATGGATCTAACATTAGACAAGCTGAAAGAACCTTGAAGGATAGAAGAAGATTTTTATCCTTAAACTTGTTATATGTTACATGTTGTAACTATTATATCTGTTGTTTGCTGTTGTTGTTGTTTGTCTTTTTAATAATTTCCCCCAGAAAGAATGATTTATGCAAAATTATTAATGTTTTAATTTATGATACTCGTTTTGTATTTTATTTAGAAAGTTTTTTTCTCAATATGATGTTATGTGCTTTGTTTATATTCCCTGTGTTTTCTTCTATTACCTTTGTGATTTTACTTCTTCAGTCTTCTTCAAGGATCTACTTGGGAATAGAGAAGTAGAAAGACCTTTATCCTTTTCCTTCCTAAATGACTAGCCAACATGTTTGATTTATTGAAAACCTATCTTTTCTCCATTGGTTTGAAATATCATTCATATCACATTTTAAATTCTCGTTTGTATGTGGAACTTTCCCCTAACTCTTTAATCTGGTATAATTGTATATTTCTGAAGGAGCAACACATTTTCAATTAGAGTAGAGTTATAATGTTTTAGTATTCAATATTTGTTTTACCTGTTAGTGCAGGGCAAATAACTTATGTCCTTTCTTCCATTTGTTTGGTTGCCTTTCTTAATTACTTTATCATGAATTCACTTCAAGCACTTTGTCAACTTCTAAGCCTTTTCAAGATTGATTATTTTATCAGCTTTATCTCCCTGAAAAAATATGGACTTGTTGCATTCTATGCCTAGTACATATATATCTCCCTTTGCTTCTTGTCCTGATGATTCCCTTAGGAATGTGGTAAAGTTCCAGTTTAATATGGATCTAGGCTCACTGTTTATTCTTTCTGGAAATCCTATTATTTGCATGTTGGACCTCCTGACTAAACTTCTAGTTTTCTTAACAGTTCTCTTTTATTTTCCTCTACTTTTATTGTGCTCTATTCTGGGAGATTTTATCAATATCATCTTCCATACCTTTTGTAGGTTAAAACAAATTTTTGATACCATGTCTTTAATTTTCCAGAAATCACTCTCATTTTTTCTCTGAATTATTTTTTATAGTGTTCTGTTCTTATTGTATGGAGGTGATGTCACAATGACTTTTAGTTTGTACTGATACTAATGGTAATTTTTGCTTTTCTGCTTTGCATAATCACATAATCCATTTCCTCCAAATTCCTCTTCTTATTGCACATGTTTGTTCCTTTGCTTCACATTGACCTTTTCTCAGATCTGTGTGATCTCTGGTCATCTGTTCTTGTTTAAACTGACTGGAAGTTTTGATGGTGTAGAGAAGGATTTGTAGATCTTCTGACTACATGGCTTTATCATTGAGGAAAACTTTGATGTCTACATATATATGTCATCCTTGTGAGAAGATCAAATTCTCCCAATAAGTCTTTTCCAATCTTCAGGGAGGATGAAAGCCAAGATGCTATCTTTTAGGAGAAAAGGCAGACATTTCAGCATCGAGCCCTTTTACCTACCCTGTTTTCCATCTGGTTGCCCTGATTTCAAGTGTTCCCATTGCCCTTAAAAATCAGCACTCAGTATTGCCAGGATAGAGTGTTAGGGACAAAGAGGAAGGTTAGAGGCTAGTAGCACAGAAGCGCAGGTTCTTTATTAGAGAAAAGAGCCCACGAGGAGTAAGACCTATGTACAGCCCCAATTGTGCTTAACCTAACAAGTCTGGTTTCCCCTTTCCAGAGAATAATCCTCCATTTAGTATCTTGCAGTGGTGGGGTAGAGAGTTCAGAGGTATTCATTACTCTGCTTTTTAATAGCGCTCAATCAGTTCTCTTTGTCTTATCCTTTGTCACTTCCAAAGGCAACTGGTTCCACCAATTTCTGAACCTTTGGGGGATTCTGTAGTATATATTGTTTTGATTTTTATTGTTCCCACTTAGATCTTAGATTTCTATACTTTCAGATCTGAGTCATTTACTTATAGGACAGTGATTCAGTTTTGCATGTTTATTTTGCAATTAGAAATTGTAGTGCACTTTCTTACTCTTAAGTTTTAAAGTATACAACCATAGTAGCTGCACATAATGAACATTTCTTCTCCTTACTAATTTTTATACTTCCTGTTTTTTTTTCCTTTCTAATTGTATGAGCTTATATCTTCAATACAACATGAAGCAGTAGTGGTGATGTGGGCATCCTTGTCTTTTTCTTCGATTTTTTTCTTTTTAGTGTTTTACCATTAAGCATGATGCTGGCCTTGGTTTGATAGCATCCCTTCATTATCTTTTAGAAATATCCCTTTTTCCTATTAAGATGTCTTATCCGAAATGATTGTTGAATTTTTAGGATTTTTAAAAATTCATAGTATGAATGAAATCTGTCATTTTCATTTGGATTATGTATTTTTCAGGTTTTCGGGGTTAATGTTACATGGTTTTTATGAAAGTTTGTTTTTTTCTCTGTGTTTTTGAACTGTTTAAGAGCATTGGAAGTCTCTGGTAAGTAAAAAAATTACTGTCCAGTACTTGGACAGACACTATTTTCAAATCAAATCCCAGTGCACAGGGTGGTCTACCTCTTAAGCACACTCCCAGTAAATTGTAGCCTTAGCAGACACAGAGAGAATATTTTGAATGAAAGATGTAAATTTTACTTTTTGGAAACTTCAGGGAGCCGGAAAAGGAGGAGAAGGAAAAGGAAAAGGAGGTGGAGGAAGTTAATTGTATTGTTTGGATAAGAATTTAGTTCAGTGGACCATGTTTCTCTTTAGCCACAAGAACTTGATAAAATAGCCTGATAAAACAGGACAAAGTAATAAGGAATGTCTGCTATTCCTTTCTTCATATCCTCAGATTTGGTCCTACAATTTTGTGACCTCTTGGGTTGCCTTTGTGGAAACTTGTTCAGAGGAAATAGGCGGGTCCTCCCTGTACCCTTAGGATAGGTTCTGGGGTCACACCTGCTGACACACACAGAGAAAAGCCTTAAGTGCCTTTAGGGGTCTGCTCATTCCTTTCTCTAATGAAAAATAATTTTCAGTTCATCATATCAGGTTGATTTGACTGTCTGATTCAAGATCTAAAATCTTTTCACAATTTGTTTACCACCTGGAGAAATGCTGAGGGTGGAAGTTTATAGAAAGAGTTCAGTAGGTCATAAATGAGAAATTATGGCTATGTTGCAAATAGAAGTTGCTGCCTCCAGAGACTGAACTATCATTTGTTGAATTGGGTGACCTGGTGATTCTTGTAATTCTCCAAATCCACAGTTTCATAAAACAGGAAAGTTTTGAAGATGTCTTCATTTTTTAAATGTGGCTTTGTAACTTAGATTATATCTCCACACTCTCATGACTTATGAGAAATTTAGTATTCTCAGGTGAACAAGGGCACAGACTCTGGATTCCAACAGATGTGATGAGAACCCTATCTCTGCTCTAATCAGTTATATGATGTTAATCAAATTAATAACTCTCTGAGAGTCATCTGATCTACAAAGTGGGGAAGGTCATAGTAGCTATTTCAAAATGCTGATGTAAAAATGATGTGAAAATGAAATGAGATACTAGGGTTAGACTTCTGACTTGGTGCCTGACCCACAGTAAGGACTTCTTAGGTATTAGCTTTTGTTATTGCTATTACTATTCTTTAAGCCTTTCTAGACTTAACACTTATGTCACTGCTTTTTGGAGCAGTACAGGTGAAAATTCAGGCCTTTCTGGGAATTCAGTGCCAACCTAAAACTTGGTAAACCAGTCATGCTGATGGTCAACAGGAAAAGGTTCATCACTGACGCTTTGGTTCTTACTTGCACATCTTTGGTCTTCTGGGAAATAGTGGGAACTGTTTGGATGCCCAAATTCTGTCCTTTCGTAGTGAACTAAAATAGATGGAGAGACTGGACTCCAGGTAGACAAATCTAGTTGCTACTGTTGATTGGCCATCAATGGAACAAAGGTTGCCGTGAGGTAGTCAACTGTTCCTTGTCTCCCCTGAGCCTTCTCTGGACACCACATGCCTCCTCAACACCTTTGGGACCATATTGAGAAAGCTCATCTTCTTCCTGTCCCTTTGATCCCAGGCACCAGTTGGGTTCTTTTTTCTACTGTGTTCCAGATTCCCAGGAATATCTGGGATATTCTTGGGAATATCAAGAATACCAATGGGAAAGTTTGTTTTTCTCTTCTTTCACTCTCCCTCTCTGCAAGACCTCCACTCTCTCTTACTCAAATAATTCCTTTTCCCTTGTGGGAGGGTGGGGTCTAGCATACCTTTGAAGGGCCCCTGTAGTAATTGGCAGGGTGGGAGAGTTGGGGGAGAAATCAGCTCTCTGTGTCAATGAACTAAGAGCAACTTCTGAGCTGGGTTTCCTGGAACTAGAAAAGAGCTCAGAAACCAGGTGGAGGTCCAGGAGCCAGAACTGCAAGGATGCTGGGTGCTTTGTCTTCTGGCAGTGACACAGCTCCTTCCACCTCTGCTTTTCACACTTCTGTTGTTGCCAGCCCACCTTTCACCCTTTTCTCCACTGTGGCTTTTGCTCTCCCCCAAATTCTGCTTCTGGCTCCATGGCCTCCTGGCTGATGAGCCAGGGGCTTCATAGCCTAGCCCTCCCACCCTCAAACTGCTGACTGGAACACTCATTGGCTGACTTGGCAGCTTTCAGAGCTTGACTTTAAACAAGAAACAAAGGCTCGGCTGAAGTTTAGACAATAGCCTTGAAACGACAGAGATGTTTTAGAACAGGATTCAACACAGAAAAGAGAAGGGGTTACAGGCGTCCAGGGCTGGTGAGGAAAAGTGATAATAAAATGATACTTTGTGCTAGTTCTTTTACTTTAGTGAAGATACTAAATTTTTTTATTGTATTTTGAAATTAAAATGTCACAGGAAAAAAGCATGCACTTTTTGTGTTTAACAAAAAAGAACATAGATTAAACAAGCAGAAACCTGGGTTAGAGAGAAAAAGAGGAGTTATTCCATCTGTCACTAGATTCGGTGTAGCTCTTCCTTTTAATACAAAAAAAATTCACTCTCTACCCAACACTGTAATAAGTATTTCATAGACCCTTGTAATATGATGTCAAGGAGTAGGATTAGTATCTCTCTCTCCATTTTTAGGGAGGAAGAGCCCAATAGAGGCTATTTAACTTCATTAAGCCCATAGCCCCATGCTGTTCAATATGGTAGAGCCACCGGCCACATATGGTCATTGAGCTCTTAAAATGGAGCTGGTCTGCATTGATATGTATTGTAAGTGTAAAACTCACCAGATTTCAAATTTAGTACGAAAAAATGCAGTCAATATCAATAATATTAATTATACATCAGGATATTATTTTGAATGTATTGGGGATAACTAGAATACAGCATTAAGATTTACTTCACCTCTCTCCCTTTTAAAATGTGGCTATTAGAAAATTTTAACTCACTTATATGGCTTCCATTTATAATTCATACTTTAATCTAGCCAGAGGTGAGTAGAAGTGAGACATAGAGGATTATTCAAATTTGTTGTTTATTCTCTCTGCCATTCTTTAAGAGCAGAGGAAGAGTGAGAGAGGAAGAAGTTCCTTCTTAGCCTGTCTGGTGGAGGACTGGATGAAAACAGATCACAATGAGTTTGAAGGCATCTCTGCCAGCTCCCTTTAGCGCCTCAGTGGAACATTAGAATTTCTCAATGAACTTTTGAAAATGCTGCTGGTCAGCCACAGGGCTGTCTGGTTAAACCAGAATCTCTGGAGAATCCATTTTTCAAGATGCCAAGGTTTATCTAAAACTGAGAACTACTGCTTTTGCCAGATTTTTAATCCTTCCTGCCTGAGGATCAAGCCATAGTCATCTGAAAAGTAGGTTAACATCTTTTAGAACGCAGAGAACCAATGTGTTTTTTAGGTCATCATACATTTTCTTTAAAAACAAAAACAAAATTTGAGCTTACTTTACTTACCTTTTGTGAATTAACCTTGAAAAGAATAACATGAATTCAATTATTTTGAAATTTCAGTTGTAAACCACTAGGGGGAGTAACAAAGCGTTTGTGGAAGGATGCCTGTGTGGTTGGGGAAGCTACTGGCAGTGGAGGTTGATGGACAAAGGACAGGCCAATATTGTTAGTTTTTACCTTGTATCTGAGTCAAATCCAATAAACTCCCTCCAAGGAATTGACCTTTGTATCAATGAAAATTGACATTCTCTTTTTGGTGATCACTTAAACAATGTAATTCTGCCAGACCCTATATAGATTTAATTTTGTCAGATGTTGTGCTTCACTACTTTATCTGAAATAAATCCTCGCAACAATCCTATGCAGCAAGATTAATTATTTCCTTTGTTTTCAGTAAAAATAAGGGTGGAGGGAATTAAAAAACAGATTCATGACCAAAGAACTGGAAAACAGAGGATTTGAAGTATGCATTTGAACATGGCCCCAGAACATGTCTCTGAACCTCTAAATTGCATCATATAAAATATACCTGGCTTGGTGATTTTAGATAGGAAAATGAGCAAATAACTGTATAATTCAGAACAAAACTAGACTTAGAAAAATCTTAATGTCCCTATTCTTATAGAATGCTAGTTAAGTAAATTAGTTCATTGCTATTAAAATGGCCAATAGTTAATAGCGCAGATGCAGAAGTAATTTATTGAAATGGAAAAATCTTCACAAAGTATTATTAAATTAAAAGAGTAAGTTACAAAGCATATTCAGTACACTACCCAGAAAGAAAGGGTAGGATGTGTGTGTATGTTTGTGTGTGTATGTGTACACTAAAACTTTTAGGGGAATTATGAGGAATTTTAGCTTCTTTACTCTTTTCTTTATATTTAATTTTCCTTTATGCTCTATTTTTTCCTGAAGGTATCTTTTCACTGTAATTTTGTTTGAAGCAATGCAAACTAAGATATTTCAGGATATGAAAGAACAATGCCCCATTAAAGGAAGTGGAAGGAGTAAGTGGGAACTAGTTTTGAGGTTGTCCTGGGCACTAAATTTAGCACTAAAACTCTGGCAGCCAAAGGAAAAGAAGAAATACATTGGCTGCATGCACTTCATATTATTTCATTGAGTATATTACAAACGTGTCTTTTAGGTGTTTTTGCAGATTTCTAATTGTTCATTTCTCTTTGAAGTTCAGCGTTAAGCAGGACCCTAAATAAATGCTCCACAAATATCCCAGTTCTGCGTTTACCAAGTGCATTCATTTCCATTGAACTTGTGTTCATGAAGTACTCCTGGGGTGCTGAGTTGGGGGTCCAAGCATAACTCAGCGGTTCTGTGCAAGTCACTCTGATTCTTACCTCCTGCTCCTTCCCTATTGGAGTCCCCAAACCTCCCCCCCAACACACACACTTCTTCTGGTTCTTAGTCTAGTTCAAGCCCTTCCTCTGAAGTCTCCTGTCTGAACCGATCTTCCCCTTCTGTGATCCCACATGTGCACATTCCCTCATCATTTTGTGTACACTCTTAAGTTGGAAACAGCCAGTGTACAGAACTGTTCTCTTATGCATTGAACCTTAGAGTCACAGCATTTTAGAGTTTTGAAGGGAATGCCTGGCAGCTAAACCATGCTTTCTGGTTTGTCTGGGACTTTCTTGGTATCATCAGTGAAGTTCCCACTCCCCCCCCCAAAAAAAAATTATGAACAAGATAGCCAGGCACTTTGTGGATAATTACCACTTCTTTTCTTGTTGGTTGGATTGTCTTATATGGTAAAATCCCTACTGGGTACATTCCTATTTCCATCCATATGTTGAAAACATAATAATCACTTGTATTAACATGGCTCTTTCTACCACAGTACTTGAATGATTATCAGACAAATTGAACTGGAAAAGGCACTGGCTATTAACCTAACTGAGAAAACTGAGACTTGAGAACAGTGTTGTGAGTTTTTGCAGGTATTATTTGGCTAACTAAAACCAACCTTTCAACTTCTTGAAAATTTGTGTAACAGATTCCCTGGAATTTGAAAATATTAGCCATGGAGATTTAATTCCATGTACATTCATTTAAAACACTGGTGTGAGACTACTGTGAAGAAAACACAACTATATGTTAAGATCTTATATCAACGGATCAGGAAATAATATATTTCTAAATATTGTTAAGATCATGATGCTGAAATTAGTTAATAAGTTGAATGCACTTTTAACTAAAATTTCAAGAAGATTTTTCTTGGAATGACAAAAAATGCTTCTAGAGTTAATTTGCTAAATACCCACTGAAAACAAATTTAACATATTTTGGGAAATGAACAGCTATAAAGTTAGGGGAGTGCACTGTGCTAACTACTGGGTGTTAAAAATTATTAAACTACAGTAAGCAATGAAGTATTCCACAGAATTGACCAAACAATGATACAAAATCAAAACTCTTGAGACAGAATCCAAACTATATAAGAAATTTGGTTATATGATAAAGGTGGTTCAAGTTAATTGGGGAATGAAAGTTTATTTAGCAAATGACATTGAATAAATAGATTGATAGGTGAATGCCAATAATTAGTCACCTATCTCTCCCAAATTAGGAAAACAAATGTCAGATAATGTATAACTTTTAACACCAAAAATATAAAATAAAAAAAATAATAAAGCTGCAAGAGAATGAGAAGAATTAACGATTGTCTCTGCAATTTTCAGGTATAGGAAAACCTTTCTAAATATAACACAAAAGACAGAAGGGCAATAACAGACTTTGTTTAATGACATTAAAAAAAACATTTTTAAAAGCATAATAGAAATGACAACATGGGAAAAAACTGCGCATATGTGACAATTTCAGAGTTTTTACAAAGCATTAAAAAGACAAACATGCCAACAGAAAAATGGCAAAGTGCAAAATTTGTCACAAAAATACAAATGCCAACCAAATTATGAAAAGTCCTTTCTCCTTTGTAAGCAAATGAAAGTAAATAAAACCCCAAATGATGCTCCCGCTGCCCCTTTTTAAACAGTGACACTGACAAAAATATTTAAACAATAACATTCTTTGTGGATGGAAGAATAAATTAGCAACCTTTCTGTAATGCCAGGTGAATCTGAATCAAAAAACCTCACCGATGTGCATTTGTGCATACACTTCCACATCTGGAAGTCTACTTTAAAAGAATAATCACAGGTATGTGATATATTGCTTTATAATTATGTCCATGGGTGGTTTTTTTTATTATTATTGTTAAAAAGAAGAGACAACTTCAATATCTAGTTCTAGAGCACTGGTTGAATAAACAACTATTTACTTGCTAGCTTCAGTAGTGAGAGCCAGGCATAGAAATTTATCGTGTAGTTGATATTGTAGATTATTTAATGACATGAAAAGTATTCATGACAAAGCATATTGATAAATGAGAACATCACAGGCTATATACAGAGTACCATCTTAAGCATGTCTATACATACTCACTGGAAGTGAATTGTGCATTGCAGATTATTTTTCTTTTTACTTTTCTTGATATCTACATTTCTTAGTTTTCCAATAAGGAACATTACTAATCAATATTAGTTATTATTAAAGAGAAATTAACAGATGATATATTTTTTGAGGGATGGACTTAGAGGGATGGTCATGTTTTATGATAAATACTTTGTTAAAATTTGAATTTTGTTCATTATTTCTGATTTTTATAGTCAAAAGGAAACAATTTTTAAAAAAGAAGAGTTGGTGAACAGGGAAGCTCAAACTCTTTAGCTCAACAACGTTGTTTTTAGAAACATTTAAACCCTGAATATAGGCAAACTTTAACAATTGCTCATCACAGCAGTATTTATAACAGGAAAAAGTGAACAAAATCCTCATTGAATAACATATAGGCATCTCAAAAGGGCTCAGTGGGGGTGGCTCCTGGAAGGCTGAGCCCCAGATGTTAAGGGAGAGTGTGTTTTATGGTGTTCCCTGATAACTGGGAGCTGATTGCTATGCAGAAGCCAAGTAGCTGGCGATTCTTCAGAGGTGAGGTGGGCTGTGGTCAGGTCATCCTGACTCGACACCTGGTATTAGGTGGGGCTGGACAACGAGGCAAAGTTCCTCATTCTGGGCTGCTTCTGACTTTAGGAATTTTGTCTTGTCAGCTCAGCTCTGCCACTTACTTGATTTGCGACCTTGCGCAATTTACGAGTTTCCATTTCTTCATTAGTAAAACTGGAATAACAGTAATACTAAATATAGAGAATTTCTATCTGTTAGAGTTCACACAGAAAACAAATGACACACTGAGAGTGGGTAGAGTGAGGAGAGTCAAAAACAAACAAACAAACAAACAAACAAACAAACAAACAAACAAACAAACAAACAGGAACTCTTTACAGAGGTGTGGCAGAGTGTCTGGAATGCCCCAGAGGAGCTGCAGTCCTTGAACTGTAAAGTCAGAAGTCATGGAGGGCAGTCAAAAACAATCAAACAAACAAACAAACAAACAAATATAAATAGAAGAAAAGAAAAGAAAGAATGAAAGTAAAAAGAAGTCATGGAGGGTAGCTGGGCGATTATTGCCGGAGAGGGGTCTCTGTGATTAGTCTGTCTCTGCGGCAAGATGGCGCATAAAAATAACCCAAGTTTCCGCCATTACCCATTGCAAACCCTGTGTTTTTCTCACTCCTAGATTGACTGGAGTTGACACTGCTTCAGTCTTCGGATTGATTGGGTTCAACTTTGTATACCTCTTATCTTGGGACCAGCAACCAAGGACCCAAACCAAACGGTATCCATTTCAGACCTCTGCTTACACCAAATCTGCAAGCATCCTATAGGACAAAGTGTATCACATGACTGAGCCCAAATAAAATAAATAGAGATAATGTCCCATCTACTCCTACTGTGGCAAATTCTAACACTGAGAGAGCCTGGGCAGAAATGATAAATCCAATCAACCAGCACCAGCCTTTGGCTGCACCCAGAGTAAGCCTGGGGACGAAAAACTCCTCGCCAGTTCTCTGTGGGGCGCAGAGCAGGCTTGGAAAGTGTAGAGGTATCTGGGGAGGCAAGCAAAGATATCTGTCCAGAATTACAAGAGTTAATGTCTTGAATGAGTTTAAGATAGCGACTAACACATTAAAAAATAATATCTGGGCCGGGCCTAGTGGCGCATGCTTGTAAGTGGCAGCCTCGGAAGCCATGGCTGGGGCCAGGGATCGCGGTTCGAGTCCTGCCGGGGGCACGTAGCAAGACCTAGCTCCAAAAAAATATAGCTGGGCGTGGTGGCATGCGCCTGTAATCCCAGCTACCTGGAAAGCAGAGGCTGGGGATTGCTTGAGTCTGTGGTACCCTGGGCAACGTGAGCCTGCGGTTCCACAGGCAAAATAGTGAGACCTAGTCTCAAAAAACAAAACAATCTGTTAAATGAAATAATAAATGCAAGCCATTAAAAATGTTTTTAAGAATATTTAATTATTTAAAATGCTTGCAGTTAATCGTAAGTGAAAGAAGTTATAAAGCAGATGTACATTATAATATCTTTCTGAAGTACTATGCACTTAGAAAAAAGACTGAGAATACTTCACAAGATAATAATGTTTTTGCTGACAGGTGGAATCATGGGAAGCATTTTCATGTCTTTGTTCAGAGTTCAGAGCAAGATTATCTCATATGGTTCCATAGATTATGCACATCACACCTTCCTTCCTTCCTTCCTTCCTTCCTTCCTTCCTTCCTTCCTTCCTTCCTTCCTTCCTTCCTTCCTTCCTTCCTTTTTTCCTTCCTTCCTTTCTTTCTTCCTTTCTTTACTTATTTGTTTAATAATTACACTTATTTTCTTATACTGCTGTTCACTTTTTCACAGTATTTATTTTTTCCCCTCTGGAGTTGTCCCCATAGTTTTCCCACCACTACACTCCCTGTGTTTTTCCATCTGATTTTGATCCCACCCCTTTCCCTATGTATTGCTTCAGATTTGTGATTTGTGATCAACTTGCAAGTTTTATCTTTTTCCTGACCTTTTTTATATTTCTCTGCATTCCACATATATGTGAAACCATCTGATATTTATCTTTTCCTTATGATTTATAATTCCTTCCAGCTCCGGTCATCTTGCTGAAAATGGCATGAGTTTATCTTTTTAATCACTGAGTAGTATTTCATTGTGTGTGTGTGTGTGTGTATATATATATATACACTACAATTTTTTGATCCATTTGGTTTGTTTCTATATCTTAGCTATTGTAATAATGTTGTGATAAACAAAGAAATGTAGGTTTCCTTTCTAATTAGTGTGTGTGTCCTTTGGGTATATTCCTATGAGTGGACTCACTAGATATATGGTAGATTCATTTTTAGTGCAACCTTCTTTATTGCTCTTAATTTCTGTAGCACACACACATTACTCTGACATCAAATACATGCAGTTTTAAAAAGTTACAACTTTCCCTTTTGTTCTTAAAAAGTTTCAGAGACCACAGAAGTTGACTTTGCTTGGCATTTTTATTAGAATGGGAGGTGAATTATCCCAATCCTCTAAAATGATTGCTATAAATGCACACTCACCAAACACTAGAGAAGTCAGAGAATTTACAGTCGTCACTGCAGAACTGAGAAGTATTGCTTCATGAATGTAGCATAAATAAAAGAGTTATATTTGACCTGAGTGAGTTACTAAAATTAAAAAAAAAATCTTGTAATATATTTTATTCACTGGAGAAATCCAGAACTGCTGAATCAGACATGATGAATATAAGAATGTAATATTCATATTAAATTCACAATGGAGACAAAGTAAAATGAAGGCTCTTCTCCCCCTGAGCAGAATGATAGGAGCCTGGTTTTTAATGCTCTCCAGGCCAAGCCTGCTTCCACACTTCTTTTACATGAGATACTAAGTATCTTTATTATTTAAGCCATTGCAGTTGACTGTTCTATTACTTGCAACCCAAAATTGCATGTATTCTCTTCAAAGTCCTCCTTCTCTAGATAGGATGAAAGAACTCCTCCTCTGTTTGCCTACAACCCCTTGTTTGTGTTGCTGTTCTAGAATTTGGCACTTGGAGTAATAATACTTACTGACTTAACATGTGAGATCATCCAAAAGTTTGTGGATGTTTCATTTCTGCACACTCAAAAGCTTTGGTAGCCAACACAGAGCATTAGTTTTGTAGATGTCACAGTTTCATGTAATCACTGTTCTTGGGGAGAGGGCACAGGTGCAGAGGGCACATGCTCAAGGCTTTGGGAAAGTGAGCCCAGACCATGTGCAGACACAGATGAGTAGTCTCCCAGCCCGGGGAAGGTTGTCGGTAAAGCTGAGTCAGAAATACCTCAGTCAAACCCCCTCAAGCCCTGAGCTCCTGGCACGTGCTCCTGAGAACTGGTACCGGAACTGAAACTCACTCTACGTGCAGGCTGGGGTAACCCAGAAGAGTGTTTCTTCTCTTACTCAGATTCTTAGGATTCTTTTGAGATAATTTTTGGTTTATTTAATAAAAATTACTTTTGGAGATCAGCTTCATTACAAAACTTAAAGGGAGGATGTGTTAGGGCTGCGAAATCATGTAAGACTTGCTAACACTTTATTTTAAACTTTAGCCTCCAAAATGCCATCCTCCACCCTGCTGGCACAGAGGCTGTCCTGTTTCGCCTATCACAGGGCTGAGGGACAAATATCAGGCACACACACCTGCCCAGACATGGGTTGACAATCACCGGGTCACACAAAAGTGAATTCGGAAGGTCAGGTCTGCTGGCAGGGGAGGGCAGTAGGGAGAGGCAGGGAACAAGCATGAACAAAGATACAGAATCCACTGCATCATCTGCTACTCTGAATTCTTTACAATTGCTCTCACGTTCCCTCCTGGGTTGGATCATTGAGAGGTCACAGTGTTTAAACATTTTCCCCCAATCTTGGTTTGTCTTTTGCTTTCTCACAACATGAACCCTCTGAGGAATGTGTACTATTTCGTGTTTGATATCATCCTGTTTTGATACTTTCGGCACAATGTCTCATTGAGAATGTTGGAATTACCACTGGCAGAAATTTGCAAGAGTTCAAATTGGAAAATTTAAGCTCCAGGTTGCAGTAAAAGCATCCCATCCACAGTGGCATTTTCAGAATTCCAATGTCTCATGGGCAAATGGTACAAACTAATTTGACAAGTTGTCATCGGCAGAGAATGGATTTCTATGTCAGTCCCCTCAAATCACATTTACTTTTTTAAGAGCCACATTCAATGCCTCATCTCAAAGAAAGGTGTCCTGTAAGCCTGTGGGAATGTTAAGCCAATGTGACAGGTCTCCTGGGGAGGGGAAGGCATTTTCAAGATACTCCTCCTTTATTTTTCCAACCACCGGATGATTACAAGTATGTGGAAAAGGGGGAATTTCCAAGTTTAATTCAGAAGGAGCAGGCCTAGGCCCAGAACAGGTTCCTTTCTAGCTCTGGGCGGTCAGGATACACTTCTGCTTGGATTCAAAACAGGGAGTAGGTGAGGGCAACACAGAGCCTATGAATATGACTTGTCCACCATTTCTGCATCTGTAAGGTCAGCTGACCCAATCAGGTTCTGCCCAACCAGTGTGAGACTCAGTATCTCCTTTCCGTTTCCTCTCTCTGATACTGTGCTGAGCCCCAAATGAACACTGTCCACCTGTCTGGGGCCCCCTTCCAAGGCCACAGTCCCTACATTGCAAATCCTGGCACATTGTCAAGTAAATGAATCTCCTCAGCTCTTATGGGGATGGAGTGAGAGTGGATGACTCAGTGCGGCCCATCCCCACTATTAGAGAAACAGTTAAAGCAAATAGTCTGTGACCGGGAATTAGTAATGTCAGCTTCCTTAGAGCAAATTTTGTGGCAAGAGCCACAATGAATAGCATCTGCAAACTTTTAAAGACTGATATTGTGTCATGAAAGAAAGGGGAAGTTAGAGTAAATAGACTGGGACTCAGATGATTTATTTCTCAGTTGAGACTTGTGTGTTTCATTCACTTTTGGGATGTTTCTTCTCATTTTTTTCGTTGGGGATCAGCTTTGAAAGAGGAATGAGTCACTGTTTGGCCACCTCTTCTTTTCTGTGCTTAATCCCTTAATGTAAAAGAGAATTAGGCAAGAGGATTAAGAGAGATTAAGTAAGATTCATTACTGAATTATTAAAAATTAAGCTCTGGCTTAAAAAAAGCTAAGGGGAGATGTGTACAACAAGAGACACAAAAACTCCTTATTCAAGCACAAGAGATCTTATTCTTCTTATTCTTGATAAAAACCAATAATAATAAAGTACTTGAAGATTATCATCATACTTTGTCTTCCATGAAAAGACTCAAGTGACCCACCACTAGGAGGGAAAGGACTGAGGAGGGTAACTCTAGTCACTAACTAGATAAAACTGATATTTCTCCTCATCTGCCATAGGACACTTCTTACCCAGTGGGGACTCTGAGTTTCCAACTGTTATAGCATCAAATTAATGTACCTGAATCGAAAAATCCCTAGGTGAGTGATACTGAAAATTAACAAAGTTCCTTCCTCCCATCCCCCACACCTTTAAATTTTTTAATTACAGGCTTAATTTTCAAGGTGAGCTCTCAATCTATTTATGCCTCCTAGTCTTTATGTGGGAGAAGAGAGAATAAAGAGCCAGAGAAAATTCTGGGAAAAATACAACGAGGCTTTCCACAGAGAATGCAAAAAAAAAAAAAAAATGACAATTTTAGATTCCAGAAAGATAAAAAAAGTTTAATATGGTCAAATATTGCTTATTCAGTTTTATTCCTCTCAAGATAGTTCTTAAAAATCACAAAATAAGGAAAAATTCTACAGAGGCAGCTCATTATCAGATTATACTCCCAAACTTCAGAGATACACTGAAACTCTCAAAAGAAGAGTCTTTTCAGAGAAGGGACAATTTTCCAAAGGGATGAGTCTTTGATTTTTCTTTGTGGGCTTCTTGCTGTTGTGTTTAGTTGAGAGTCAGGTTTGTAACTCCATAAGAAGCCCATAGATGGGCAACTAGGGTCTGTGAAGCCCGTGAACTAGTAGCAATATATTCATTATCTGTACATGGGTCCCAGTGTGGAGACTTTAAAGCTCCCATTAGAGTCTCCATGTCTACAGCCCCATATGTGAAGACCCCTTGTTCTGAAGCTGCAACACCTATGTGAGCATCCGGTTTAGTAGCAGAATCCTTACCTGAAATAAAAGTACATTATTATCTTCACCTTACAGATGAGGAAACAGGCTGGCTGAGTTTAAATCACCAGCTCAAGATCATATTACTGGTGGATAGTGATACGAGGTTATAAACAAGATTTAGTTGACTTTGGAAACTATTCATTTTCTTGGTGGGCTTTGTCTATATTTAACAGTTTAAAAATAATATGGTGTGAAATTTGTTAGGATATTTCTAGCTTCCAAAGTCCTTACAGCAGTGTTCCTGATGGATGATGATCCCACTCTGCCTGGGCTCTTTTGGGAGTGGGAGCTGCTTTACTCACCAAGGGGAAGCTCCCTTCATGGACTTAATGAGTGCTTTTCAAATATTAAATCTCAGTTGACTTTAGGATTGGATGTTGGTAAGATGCTTCAAATGCTGAACACTGCAGAACCTCTTCAGGTATCGTACCTAGGATGGGAGTTTGAAATTCTGTAGCACAGTCACATTGATTTCTCCTCTTCAAAGTGAGACACACAGGGGAAAGTGATCCATATTGGAAAATAGGAGTATGTGCATTAAGAGATAATATGTGGTATGGTGGACAAGGCAATCTTCAAAACATATCAGAAGAAGGTATGCTTTGAAAATGGGGATGACTTGATAATTTCCATGCATGAGAAATTTTAATTGTATATTTTATATGTACACTGTATTTAAAGAGATATTTATCATATATGTAAAGATAGATAAAAGTATCTTTATTAGTTGATATTGGAGTCTTTTTCCTTTAGCTTCTTTGATAAGAATAATTTATTTGTAGCTCCTTTATATATGCAAGGTGGAGGAGGAGATTTTCTTACAGTATTGTTGGTTTCTTGTGAGTTCAAGTGCCTTCCTGCTTCTCTTCAAGTCCTTGATTATGGATACCACAAATACCTTAGAAGTTGAGAGCATTTAACAATAATGATTATAAACTAGAAAATTTGTTATCATCACCTGAAGTATTCTTTTTGTGGTAGCTAGTCTCCAAGGATGGCCCTCAGGGTTCATTGTCTCCCAGAACACATGCATTCACATAGAATCTACTGGTTCACACTCTCATTAGCCAGTAGAATGTGGTAGAAGTGATGCTACATAAGGCAGGTCTAAAGCTCAAAAAGGTCTCAAAGCTTCTACTTTTAAACATTTCAGAGCTCTGTGTGGTTATGTATGGAGCCCCACTACTCTTTTGGAGAGATCATGTTGAGAGAAAGAAGTCCCACACCATATGGAGAGTGTCCTAACTGCCTAAGTGTCCCGTTGGCGTCTAGCCTTCCAGCCACCCCTGCTGAGGTACCAGGCATGTTTGTAAGCTGTCTAGGCTGTTGATCAGCTGATATCACCCAGAGCAGAAGGACCACTCAGATGAGTCAACATAAGGATCATGAGATATAATAAAAATTGCCATTTTAGGCAGTGGCAGCCCCACAACAAAGCCCCAAGGGAGGAGACCTACCATCAGCTGATGGATGTCCCTTCGAGGATCTGCTCTTCCAAAATATAAGGCGGAGTCATGCCCCCAAAGCTAAAGACCTGAAGCATGACTGAAGGAGCAACAAAACGTGGCACAAACTGCGGAGATGAGACCCACCAAGACCAAAGGTGCTCCAAAAGCAGTACAGGAATGATAAACAGCACGTTCTACCAAGTCCGGGGAAATTGCACCCTCACCAAGGACGAGGAAATGGATCAAAGAAAAAAAAAACAAACAACTAAAGGACTAAACAAGGACAAACAGCAAAAAGAAAGGAGGCAAAGAGACCAGGGGAGATGTGGTGGTGGGGGGGTATTCCCATGGGGATTAGCAGTTATACAATCATATATTATAAAATATGCAAAAATAAAAATTTTTTTTAAATTGCCATTTTAAGTCTCTAATTTGTGAGATGTTTGCTGTGTAGTAATAAAAACTAAATGCTTTTCATATTCATATGGCAAACCTGATTATCATTATGGTTAAGGAAATAAAAATTAAAAAATATGCATATCAAAACAAAGTTATTAAAAGCACTCATTATCATATAGTACACCCAATCAGAAGTAAGTCTGAGTAAAACAATGTTCAGATCCTGAGACAGCACTTTACATATATTAGGATGGCTATGAACAAAAAGGTAATAAATGTTGTCAGGGTTGTAGAAAGTTGGAATCTTCATACATTGCTGGTGGGAATACAAAATGGTACTGCTGCTTTGAAGAGAAATATTATTCATAATAACTCCAAAATAGAAATGACTCAAAGGTCCCTTCTTTACTGGATAAATAACTGGTGGAAGTATCTATGTTGTGGAGTGTTATTTGGCAGTCAAAAGGAATGAGGATTTATACATCCCCATAATATGAAGGAACACTGAAAATGGTTAAGAAACAAGCCAGTCACTAAGATCACATATTATATGAATCTATTCACATAAGTATCCATCAGAGGCATATCTACAGCTAGAGAGCAGATTGGTGGTTGCCTAGGACTGGAGAGCAATGGAGAGTGATTGTTAGTGGGGATGGAACTTCTTTTTGGGGTAATAAAAACATCCTAGAATTGTGTTGATGCTGTCAAACTATAAATTAAAAAAAAGCAATGAATTGTAGATTTGAAATGGGCAGATTCAGTTGATCAATCAACAGTTAATTAACTAATGAATTTTAACTGAGGTAATATTAGTATGCCCCAGCAGATAGTACCACCTAGTTCACCCACCACCAACTCACCATGTTCCACCACGACAGACCATTGAGACCATTGAGTTTTATCTGCTTTTTGTTCTTCCCCCTCCCTCAGTCCTTCTCTCCTAGGTGTTTCAGTTCAGTTATTAAAGGTTATTTTTGGGGCTTGTCTTTTTTTTTATTATGAATTCAGTTACTTTATATTTCACATATTAGTGATACCATCCAGTATTTATTTTTCTTTTTCTGGCTTATTTCCCTTAGCATTAGCTTTTCAAGCTCCATCTATTAGCTTGAGTTAATCTTTTTTGGTTACTCAGTAGTACTTCATTGTGGTAAAGGGATAAATTTTATAGTATGTGAATTGTATCTCAATAAAAATTTTACTGAAAGGTAATATTATATCAGACTGTTGTTGATTTTTTGAAATTATTTATTTTAATGAAATACCATTGCTTTACATCCTTGTTAATATTTTGACTACTGAATTTCTTCGCATAGGTGTGGTTATCATAGCTCTCACACAACCAAAGCACCCATAGTCCTCCACCATAGTCTGTTGTGCTTGCCATTCCCTTTCTCAACTTTTTACTTCTCCTTTCCCCTCTTAATGCTTCAGATATGTGGTCAATTTTCAAGAAGTTGCTTTTACGGTTTGCCTTTGACCCTTTGTTTGGTTTCTCTATATTCTATATGTAAGTGACACTGTCTGGTATTTATCTTGCGCCTTCTGGCTTATGTCACTTAACATAATTCTCTTCAGCTCCATCCATGTTGCTGCAACATCAGTTTATCTTGTTTGAGCAGTGTGTATATACCACATCTTTTTTTAAAATTAAGTTTATATATATTACATTATTGTGCACCCTGGTGTTTTCCGATTTCCTTAAGACCTGTTAACCATCTAAATCTTTTGTGTCCACCACCTCCCCTGTTTTCTTCCCCCCCCCCCGTCTCGCTCTGTTGTTCAGTTCTGTTGGTTGTTTCTAATTTTTCTTTAAAAAAATTTTTTTTATTTGTATATAAATTTCACAGCATTGTAATCTTAAGGACTTGCCTCCCCCACCCTCCCTTCCTCCCCCCCCCCTTTCCCTCCTGCTCAAAGTTGTGC
>PVHY01013653.1:0-40751 GCA_004024945.1 Uropsilus gracilis
GGTGGCTCCCAGGGGCGGCGGAGGTGGCGTGTGGCGAGGGGGTCCCTCCCAGGGGCTGGAGCCGGCGCCTGTCTCATCCATATTTTACAGCTTTTATTGTAGTTTTTTAACTTCTAAGAATCTCACTTATGTTTTGGAACTGCTATACATAGGAGATTTGTAATTTCTTTTTTTTGAGGGGGGTAATTCACTGTAAGTGTGTACAAAGACAAGTGATTTTGCATGCTAATGTTGTAGTCTGTCACATTACTCAATTGATTATTAGCTGGGGTTGCCATTTTGGTCATTGTTTCTTCTCTGTAGTTACAATGTTCCTGGCTTTGCAATCTGTGTTTTTTGTGATTTTATTTATTTACTTTCTGATAATGGTGTGGACTGTCTTTTCTCTCTGTTTTGCCTTTCAGCTACATAATTTTCCTTTTTAGTTAGTTTCAAGCTTATATCTCATAGTTACAGCAGTCTATAGATCACTGATCACAATATTCTATTGCCTGTTCTACAGTTTCATTTCTCACAACTTGCCTCCTGCTCTCCATCAACCAAGCGGTAGCATCTGTGCCAGGTTTTAAAATTCGTGTGCAAGTGCCCCAAGTCTTCTTGTCTTTCCGGCTCCTAGCTGCCCTCTGATGATTTATCCATGCTGGTTCCCTCAGCTCTGGGTGGATTGAGACATCTTGGCTTTCCCAGCAGGGTCCCAGGAGGCTGTGACATTTGGGTGCTCGCTTGTTTTCACTTTGTCGTCTGGGAGAAGTAGCAGGCAGAAGGGATTACTTTTAACATTGGGTTGTGCTGTCTTGGGACAAGGTGTTACATAAATTACAACCTTTTTTTGTTTTTTTGCCACCTTCAATGTACTTCGTCTTTTATCCCTCTGAGGTGATGGCAACTCTCATCTGGACTCCAGGCTGCCACAAAAGCATTCTCATCGAAGGGGACTTTGGAGCCATCACCTCTCATTCTGCCATTTTGCTGACATCACTTTTAATTATTTATGTTTACAACTTTGAATGCTTTCTGATTTAAAATATGGACTGAAGATCAAAGTTGTTATGTTTCAGTCAGCTAGCTACTTGTGTGAACATTGTAATTCAATCACCCCCAGCCCAAAATATAATAGCCAAGGCACCCCCAATGCCCACCCTGGGCTTTTGAAAGTCTTTGTCTGCTTAATCAGGAATCACTACTCTCTAATTCTAGTAGATTTGCAGTTTCTTTTATTTTCTAACATGTCTCACTAGATCATATGTTTATTCTTCAGGAGACAGAGTGGAAGGAAAAAATTAGACAAGTTGAGGAAATGCATACAGCTAAGAAGAGAGAGGTAGCTATCCTTCGGTGTCTGACAAGGACCTGGTTTTCCAAACTTTTCCTTCCTCCTGCTTTCGCACCTCCATCCTTCACACACACACACACACACACACACACACACAGAGCCTATTTATTGGTAGATATTTTGCTGTCAATCTTGCTCCAGTCCTTAGAAACCCTTCACTCCACTGATAGGGTCAACTGTCTGAACAGTACTTTGACTGGTTAGGAACAGGTTTCCCTAGGATTCTCTCTGAGCCTAGCCCATCATCAGTTCTCTGATCCCCATTGCAGCTATAAAACTGTGATGAATATTAGTATTTCAAGTTTAGACCATTTCTAAAAACACCACCCAGTAGAGAACCAGGGACTGTGGACCTCAGTGATCCGTTCAGGGGAAGCCCAATTGGAAAGGTTCAGAAAGCACTGGGCCTCAGTTTACAGAGATTCACTGCTGTGAAAATGTACTTGAGAAGAAAGCAATATCAGTAGAACGGATAACCCAGACCCCTTGATTTCACCAACAGAAAAAGTTTAGAATAGGTAATAGCTTACAGAACAGTGTGGCACCTGATAGGTACCCTGCTTCAGGAATTCCGAGAGGGTGGTTTTATTTTAATTGAAATATAAAAGCAGGACATACATTCAAATTTGTTATAAGCACAGAAGAAATCTGAGTTGCATTGAGTGACATCTCACTACCACTCTGTCTTAGTATATTTGTATAATACCCATTTCACAGGTGAACGCTGTGATTGTTTTCTTTAGTACTTTCCTAGAGATCTTTTGTGCCAATATGTCTCAATATCACTCTGCTCTTACACTAGGGGTAACATGTTATTCTATTTGCCAAATGTCCTGTTTTACCAGACATTCATTTGATGCGTTTTCAATGGTGACACTTAACTGATCATCCTCCAATGGGTGACCTCACCTGACAAAGGATCGTTATCTGTGACCTTAGTGGGCTGCTGTAGCTCCTGGGCCTCCTTGGAAGTATGTTCCCAACTTGGGAAATACTCAACCTCCTCAGAAAGCCACCTGCCCTGGTCTGCAAACCTGCTCTTTGGGGGTGAAATATGGACCAGTATTTGTCTAGCTGCTGGTCCAGCACCCTGCATGTCCCGGTAGACATCTGACTGTCTAACCTTCCTATACCCACCAGCTGCAGGAAGAGAGAGAGAGGCAGCCGTCCTTCTTGTCTCAGGGCAGAGGTGAATTAGGCAGCCAGCGCCACATGTACGCATTGTTCGCTAGGCTCCAAGAACGAGCTGAGCTCATGGCCTCCCAGAAGGAGAAGGTAGGTCTTTCCTTCCTCATGTGATGGTTATCTGATCAACCTTTGATGGGTGACTTCACCTGACAAAGAGCCCTATAGCCCTGATAATAGGGGACTGCTGTACTCCTGGGGTACATTTTAAGCATGTCCTCAACCTGGCAAACAGTCAGCCACCTCAGGAAGCCACATGCCCAGGTCTGGACACCATCACCTCGAGGGGAATGTGGACCAGTGTTTGCTTCTAGGTGCTGCCCTGCACCCCTGAGGTCCCAGTAGATGTCTGACTGACTAAATATCTTCTGCCCACCAGATGCAGGAAGAGAGAGCAAGGCTGTCGTCCCCCTTGTTGCAGGGGAGAGGTGAATTAGCCGACCAAGATCACCTCCACCGAATATATGCCTTCTGTGCCAGGCTCCAAGACCAAGCTGAGCTCAAGGCCTCCCAGAGGAAAAAGGTAGGTTTATTATCCTCATGTGGTTTCCTCATGGATGCCACCTTCATACATCGTCATTTTGTGAGGCTGTCAGTTGTGATTCAGTGTTGCTTAGTCCCTCGGCGCCTCTCTCCCCAATCTGGTTGCCGTGCCTCTCCTTTCTCCTGCTTTGAGTTTGCCAAGTCTGCACTCAGCAAGCCCTTGAGAGTCCCAGGTTTATATGGAAGAGTATCTTTTTCCCTTCTGGCCTTCAAGATTTTACCATAGTTCTGACCACCACCTCTTAGACAGACTTTGAACTTTGCCCCTTAGTTGAGTTTGCAATGTCATTTTCTTCAGACAACACAGCTAAGCCACTCCCTACTTTCTTCTGACTGTTCTTTCTCACCCCAAGTTTCTTGCAATTTCCTTCTATGCCACCTTGAATTCTGTCTGTAGGTTTTCCCTTGGATTACCCTGAACTCTCCTCTGCAAAGTTTTCTTTTAGGTCCCCATTACCAGGTAGAACCCATTACCAGAGGGAAATGATAACACCCTAAATGATGACTTTTAGTTCTTTTAGTTTGCATCACTGTCATGCCATTGCCAGGCTAGTGCCCCTTATGCTTTTCAGCAACTGTGATATCTTTGCCTCTCTTCACATGCGTGACTCTTACCTCAGCACCAAGCATCAGAAACACTTGGACTGGAGTTGTTGTAAAGGCGCCTTCCCAAGACATTTACGTCTAGTTTACTTATCAAAGATTTTCTATAAGAGCAACTGCAGCTGCAGAGGGTATAGAAAGTGAGTCATGGGCAGTGCGCACTCTAGGACATGGCTGGATCTATAAGGAAGTCCTTGAAAATTGACCCTGGATGTGTACCTCCTCAGAAGGTAATAAAAGTGCTCAGCCGAGCGATTCAGGCTTTTGCTTTTGGGTAGAGTTTTGTCTCAAGAGCCTGAGGGGCGGAAGCAGCAGAGACAGGAAATGAACCTGAAACAGTCGTGAAGGTGATGGTGATATTTCTTCTGCTGCGTATCTCTGTCCCTCTTCTGTATTGTATGTGCATCAGCTCTTTAACGTTGCTCTAAAATTCAGCTTCCAATTAATAGCTGGTGCTCATGCAAATCAACAAGCTGCGAAATAATCTTTGAAAACAAAAACACAAAGCAGGCTTTCAGCCTTGAGCTCCTGAGTTACTCTTGACTTCACCTGTGACTGTCCAAGCCCAGATGGTAAGTAATGGCTCTGCCCTGGGGTTATATGGTCAAAGCTGCCTGCCAGGCTGGCAACCATGTGGGAGGCTGAAGAAGAGGGAATTCCCAGAAGAGAGCAAATGAACACACATCTCAGTGAAAGTCATCATCAAACCTCATTCTTTCAAGGATCTCTTAGTTCCAAAGCCCATATTACAGAAGCGGGTGTAGTCTACAAGTGCTGGCAGTTTTCCAGCACTATATACATATTATGGCTATGTGTGACCACTGTGATTCCAAGGGTATCTTGTCCTTCAAGCCACAGACCCTCTCTAAAGAGAGGATGTTCTTGTATCCCTACCATGGGAAATGGCAGATGATACTAAAATCGTTCCAAATTGGTGCCATCCTTTTCAAATATGGACAACAGGAAGTATGTTGGGGGTTTCGGGCAGTGTACACTGACTGCTTTCAGCTCGTGGTGGGTGGTCTGAGGGAGTAGGTGTCACTTCTTCATGGTGGTTGGTAGACACATTACTGAGATCAGTGTTTCCTGCAGTCTTTAACATTCTCTGTTCCACATCTTTGCAGATCCAGAACAGGTGCCTCAGGAAAGTGGAGGGTAAGTTGAAAAGAGTAGTTTGCAACAATCTAGCCACTGCCTTGTTACTCACACCTCCTCTCCTGCCCTGCAGTTCATTTCTAGGGTGAGAAACCAGTTGGTTTCTAGGTGACAGCAGTTCATCAGACATGTGGTGTGGCAGTGAAGGTGGAAGACAGTATTTGCTTTCAGGCAGGGGGTTTCAGTGTAACATTGGGTATTCTCGCATGCTGCAGTGTCCATGTGCGATGGTGTAGCACAGCACAGGTGATGGCCTCTAAAGGGAGACAGTCAATGCACTGTTTCTGCCTGTAAAATTTACATCAGACCCACTGGAATCCTGGACCATCCTTTACTCCTCCTCTCTGTGCTGGCCTTTCAGCTGCCCTCCTGCCTTTCATTGCAAAACCCACATGCTATCTCCTCTCCCTTGCCTGAGGCTAGGAATTACTTTCCCAGTCCTGCAGGAGTTCTGAGACACTGTTCCTGTGGCCCCAAGCTTCCTAGCAACAGGTCAGGGAACTGTATTAGCAACAGTTCCTAGGTGTTGTCCCAAAGTCCCCAAATTCATTGTCTCATTCCATTGTCCGTGAGACTTGAGGAGAAGTGGATGTTATTAGCCTCCCTTTCTGGATGAGAAGACTGAGCATTGGAGAGACCCAAAGGCTTGCACACCTGGTGAGGGACAGTGAGGGAATGCAATTTCCACCTTTCTGCATCCTGTGCCTGTGGTTGTGACCAAGGATCACCCTCTCCCTCGTCTAAATTACCAGCTCACAGGAGTCTTGGCCTTTTCTAAAGGGTGCAACCAGGGAATCTCACACTTTTCTCAGTCAGGAATGGAGTGCAGAGGATCGGCGTCACTAAGTGTTCTTCCTTTCCCCAGGAGCACCCCAGGCCCCGAAGGCTGTGGAGACAGATGAGGAATATTCCCAGGAAGGTGGGATCTTCTTTTGTTCCCTGGGTGTCCCATGCTTTGCTGCCATTCTCTGTTTCATTTGTTAGTACTGAAATGAGGTGGACACCTGTAGCTAGGGGAAGGGAAATGTTATCTGATGTGGTTTTTCTACATACCTGGAATGTTCCTGGACTTTTCCATGTCTTTTCCTGCCGGTGCTGAACACAGCATTAAGGCAGAAGTCAGAGGCAAATGTCCATCAAATGTAAGCTTTACTGTGTAAAAGTGGATGGGTGTTAGAGGTGGGCTAGCCCCATATACACAAGCCCTGCATGGCCAGCCCTTCTCCCTGTCATTGGCAGCTGAGGCTTTGCCACGGGGCACCGACCTGTGGGGTTAGCCTACTGTATGTTGACCATAAATTATGTGAACCAGAACTTCTCAGCCTCTGCATTAAGGTTGAGTGAGGAAGGGGACATGTATTCCGGGTTGAAGAACCATCACCTGCCATTTCTAGATACGCGGGAGATTGGACATCAATGGGCCTGGGACCTTCCTGTAAGCTGAACCCTCTCTCCTATCATTTTTCTTCTGAAACCTGGACTTAAGGGAACACTGTTGTCATGTCAGACACGTCCCATTTCCAGGCAGACACAAGCTAAGCTCAATCAACTAATGAATTTTTTAGGCCATATTGAATATTTCTGTATATCTGAACAATGATTGGTGACCCCATAATTTTCAAATGTAGCCTCTGTTTTCACATGTGCATGATAAAATGTTACAAACACAGCATCCCTGTGACTGCACAGAATGGTTACTTGAGCAAGTGTAAATTATTTCATAGTTCCAAAAATTGTCATTTAATGGTGAAATATGAATAGATGACAGGACAGTTGTTATGAGTCTATGGTAACAACTCTGTTGGTGATTTGAGGAATTGTGCCCTGTAGGTTCTAAAGTTCTGGTTCTAAGACAGTTCTTATTCTGTCATAGAAATTTCAGAAGTGTTCTTTCCATGTTATTCTATTGATTTTAGAAAGTGAAGTAATATTTCTTGTTATTCTATTGATTTTAGAAAGGGAAGTAGCATTGCATTTGCGCATCATATGAGTTTCAGCTTTAGATTCCTATAAGTTGATTAATAAATAAGTATGTATAATCCATGAAGTTCACTACTCTGTTCTATGCTTCACCCTATTATTGACCCTTTTAAAACAATTTCCCCATGCCCCTTTCCCCTTTCTTGGCAGCCCTTAATTGGTCTTGTAGTCTAAAGCTTGTCCAATTCACCAGTTCATTTATGCACCAAATTGAGAAATTATATGGTAATTCTCCTTCAGGTCTGACTCACTTAACTAAGCATAATCTCTCCTTCTCTAGCTCAGGACTAGCTTCCTTTTAAGTCACCAGATCTATAAGATTATCTCTCCTCTACCTGCTCAATTGTGACTCTTTGCTATGAGGCAAATTGTGGCATGTAGAGCGGCAGGAACAAGTATCCTATATTGAGGATGACTGCTGAACCGGGCCAGTGTCAGTCATTTATAGACACTGTCATGGCCCTTTTGGTACTTCGGTCTCTGTGAGTTGGGAAGCGGTTGTACTCTGAAGATCTTGTTCATGTGGGTTTTGTAGTAAGTGCTGAGTTGGCTGGTACCAATACACTGCACAATTACTTGTCATTGCTATCATTTTCCAACCAAAGTTCGCCTTTTCCTATTCAGTGTATGCCTTCCGAGAAGGCCCCTTCTGTGAAAATGCATTCTCCGAGTGTTGTATTTCAAAACTATTTTGATAGTTTTAGTATCAAAATTCTATAAGAAGCACATTTAATAGCATGGCACAGCCCACACAAGAGTTTCATGGAAAAGTACATCCTTTGCTGTGTGTGATGCACTTTATCTGTTCGCCTTCCATACACACACTGAAAAATTTAGAGATCCTAATTCCCTTCCCTGTGGTAATGGTCTTGGTGATGATCAGCAATGAGCAACTGCGTCCATCTGCCTTCCTGTAGCACCCTTCTTTTCCTGGTTCTGAGCAGGCATGTGTGTGTCTGATGTTGGCCCATGTGATCCTGGGGGACCTCTGGTGGCAGCTAGGCCTTCCTAGCTGGCTGGCTGTGCACCAGTGCTACATTTGGAAAGAAAAGATGTGTGTTTTTCGGTAGGTCTTGATGCCTGCCAGGCTCCTACATGCTCAGACCTGTTGCCTTCTAAGTATTCTAGAATGATGTGACCCTTGAGTCTAGGTGTTCCAGTTTGATAAACTTGCTGTCCTGCCCATCAATTCTGCTGGCAGTGAAAACCTTCTTCCCTCCAGACCAAGGGGATCAGTCCCATGGGTCCCCTAGTGAGCCCTGCGTACAAGCAGGTACAATGACAGTGGACATTGTAACAAATAGAGTTGCCTGTGACACACATTATGAACAACCACGTTTACAACACTGGGAAGCTTTAGTACTGTGGGAACCATGAGTGTGAGGGTAGCATCACAGTAGGTACTGTCTGCAGTGGAAGCCTAGAGTTTGAGCAGTGACTCTATTGGGGTTCTGTGTACTGTCACCACATGCCTTATCCATTACTGGCAGGATAGACCCCCTTACTGCACCTTCTCAGGATTGGGAGGCCCAATTTGGATACTTCTTGAAGGTCGTTCTCTCTGTTTCTCTAGCCCAGAGGCAGCCAAGCCCAGAGGACTCCCAAAAGACCATGGCTGAGACCAAGACTCTGCATGGGGCATTGCCATCCAGGACAAGAGGTAACTATGAATCTTTCTGAAGGCTGCCCAGGGCCTCACCAACTTCTCTGAGCAAATGCAGCTTTTTATCTTTATTTTTTTTTAGGAAAGTACTTTGCCCTACTCAGCAGCTATTTAGGCATTAATTCAGTTGTAATCAAATGGGCATCACAGAAATTTAACTTAATTTGTTTTCAACTGGAACAGACACCTTGTTTAAACTGGTTGTCATGACCAATTACACATTTTTCTTCTTGAAACAATTGAGCTCACTTCCTATTTGTCTAAGTTTTCTATTTTTATTATCTGAAAATACATTTTTCTGTTTTCTATATGCATTGGGCATGAAATTCCATAGGAGTATGTTTTATCTTCTTCTTCAGAAGATATTGAACCCTCTTCTAGCTTCTGTGGCTAGAAGGGTTTTAGGGTTTTCTCCTTAATCTGTGAGTGAGGCCTATGGCTTCTGAATTCAAATGTGATTCTACCAAAGACTAAATGTACTAATTTCAAACTTAGTTTCCTCCTTCCACTATCACTGAGTGGAAACTCAGAGCTGAAGACCAAGTTGTATGTCTGCAAAGGCCACAATTCCTTAATGGATTCTGAGAACTTCATCTTTGTCACAGGACATTCAGAACTTTCCCGTCTATTAAAATCCACCAGAACCAGGTGTTTCTAAAATGATGTCTGCTTGCAGATGGGAGGATGTGGAAAAAAGATGTTAGAGGCTGGAAGCAGGGGAGTCCTGAACAAGACCCTGTCTGCTGGTGGTTATATAGGGGGTCTCTGTTGTTAATTGAGGTATCTGGGCAGGACAATTAATGCGGGGTGAGAAATATGTATGTGGTACACAATAGATAGTTCAAATTGAAAGGAATTAGTGAGCCAAGGGCTACTGGTGCTCTGAACTCCTGTTCACACCATCAGACACTGGAAGCCTTGAAGACATGAATGTGCATCCCACATCTAATCCTTTCTTGGACGTGGACTTCTGCTTTAGCTTATGACATCACTGAGAGTCTAATCATGACCCATATCATTGCTGCCCCCTCCTTCCATGAAGCTTTTCAGAGGTCTGTCTGCTTTGCAGCAGACAGATAATTTGTATGTATGCTGCTTTTCTTGTCCCTATGAAGACAACAAAATATGGCAAAGAGTGCTAAGCTGAGAAGCATGTGTGCCTCAGCCTCCCTGGGGAGGGAAGAACATCTCTTCAAGCCTCATCCCAGGCCATGTCACTACATATGTACTGTTCCATTTCCATGTGGTTACTCCCAATTTTCTCCAGCACAGATTGGCCTGGGCTTCCTTTCCTCCTTGCCTTTCTTCCTCCTGACCCTTCTCTACTTGCTCTCTGTCCATGCTAGAGCCTGGACCTAACCATTGGGAATGATGCCTTGATGTTTGGAGGGTTTCCTCTGACACAATCTCTGCTCCCCTTCCAGAACCATATGTTCGGGCAATGGTCAACATTCTGGAGGAAAAACTGTATATAAGTGTGAAGAAGCCTGATGGAGGCGTCCGTCTGTTGTTCCCACCCAACACGGGGCCATCGAGGGCTGCTGTACCAGGAGTGAATCCTCAGGTGGGGTGCAACGTGCTTGGCATGTGCCCTGCCATTCTTTACTAAGCCAGCTCGGGACTTTGAGCCTGACTGTGTCCCGAGGATGGCAATGCTTTGACCCCAGTGCCCCAATGAGAGTGACATTCGCTAACCCTGTAGGAGATAAGGGATGGCATCTTTACCTCATTTTATGTAAATATTTCAATATAGTGTAACATATCTAACTATTGTTTCTTCATTATTGCTGGACCTTCTGTGGAGACAGCAGTATGTAGTGTGGTTTTGTGTGAGTGTGTGTTTGTGTGCGTATTTAGTAACTTGACCACAGTTGTGTCACTTTTGAATCTTGAGGATCGAGTTACCAGGTTCTCCATTTGATCATTTTCCATGGTGTTGGTTACCTGATTCTCCTACAATGTGTGACCTCACCTAACAGAGGACCCTTTAGCCATGACTTTAAGAAACTACAGTAGCTCCTGGAGCACAGAACAAGCATGTCCCTAACTGGGGAAATAGTCAGCCTCTTCAGAATGTGGCTCATTGAGGTGAAAGTGTTGACCAGCGTTTGCTTCTAGGTGCTTTACCTACAACCCTACATGTCCCAGTAGACATCTGACTGAATATCCTTCCTATGCCCACCAGCTGCAGGAAGAAAGAGAGAGGCAGTTGTCCTCCTTGTCAGAGGAGGGAGGTGAATTAGCCTGCCAGGATCATCGAGCTGAGCTCACGGATTCCCAGGAGGAAAAGGTAGATCTGTCCTTCCTTTGTGCTTTCTTTATGGATGCATTCTTCATACAGGATCATTTCAGTGAGTCTATCGGACAAGCTGGTGTGATGCAACGGCACTTCTTTCCTAAGTGACCGTCTCCCAGAAATGGTTGCCATGCCTCTCCCTTCCCCTGTGGAGGCTTTACCTAGTCTACATTTTGCTACCCCTTGCCAGTGGAGAGGTGTATATTTCTCTGGTGGCTCTTCAGGTCTTTACCACACTTCTGACACCACCAACTCTTTGAGTAACTCGCATGGGCTGAATTAATATTCACTTCCTCCAGTTCTCTTCTAGTCCTGAGTCCTTTGCTCCTTTTTGCTTTTCTGTTCTCTGAGCCTGACTTCAGGCAGCCAACACTCAAAGTCACTCTCAAGCTACATTTACTGATCTCTCTCTCCCCAAATGTCTTGTATTTCCCTTTTATGCCACCTCGGGTGCAGTCTGGTGGTTTCTTCCTTGTTTTACCCAGAACTCCTGTCAGCAAAGGTTTCTGCTAGGAATCCATTGGCCATGTGGAATACAATAGGCAAATGGTCTTTCTCTTGTAACACCCAAATGCTGGCCAGTGCTGGCAGTGAGATTGCTGTGTCATCCTGCATTCGCTAGGCAAGTTGCCCCCTTTGCTTGCCAGCATCTGTGACATATTTGCTTCAGTCCTCATGTCTGACATTTTGCCAGAGCCTCAAGCTACATGGATGAGTTAATGAAAGATGCCTTCCAAAGACTTTTTCATCGAGTTACTGCCAAAGCTTTATTGTGTGGGCAATGGCAGCTTCAGAGGGGCTAGAAAGCGAGTCACTGGCTGTATGCTCTCTAGGGCAGAGATGGGCCCATTAGGATGCACTTGGCAGTAGAACTTGTATGTGTCACTTCTCAGTAGGTAATAAAAATAACTCAAGGTAAAGCATATCGGGACATTGTCATTTAGGTAGATGAGGTGTCTTGCAAGTACGAGGTGGGGAAGCTGTAGAGTCTGGAAATGAATCAGAAACAGACATGAAAATGCTGGTTACTTTCTTCTATTAGGTATCTCTGCCACTCCTCTGTATCTGTATCAGTTCTTTTCCCTTGCTGTGAGATTCAGCTCCCAATCTATAGCTGGTGCTCATGCAAACCAACAAGCTACAAAATAAACATTGATAACAGTAACCTAAAACCTGTCAGGTGACCTGAGCTGTTGACTTGCTCTTGACTTCCCATATGACTGTCCAAGCCCAGATGGTGGGTGATGGCTGTGCCTTGTAATTATATTGTCACTGCTGGCTGCATGGCTGGCAACTGTGTGGAAGGAGAAAGATGAGGGACTTCTCAGAAAAGAGCAGTTGAACAGTCTACTCCATGAATGTTATCATTAAGCCTATTTCTCCCCAGGGATCTCTTAGTCCAGTTGCCCACATTGCAGGAGCAGGGGTGTCTTTGTGTCCTGGCTGGTTTCCACCACTATGTCCATAATCTGACTGTATGTGCCCCACTCAGCTTCCATGGGCATCTTGCCCTTCCAACTACAAACCCTACTGAGCAGGGCATTCTTTTCTCCTAGCATGGGAAACTGGAACCTGGTACCAACTGCTATTCCAACTTGAAGCCACCATTTTTCAAATATGGACAGCAGATGGTATGTTCGTGGCTTAGGGCAGTGTACTCTGACATCTTCCCGCTAACAGTGGGTGGCCTGGGAAGAGTAGTGGTGTCTTCTCCAAGGTATAGGCAAACTCACTGTTCAGACCCATGTTTCCTACATCCTTTAATCTTTTCCATTTCACATTTTTCAGATCCAGACCAAGTCCCTCAAGGAAGAGGAGGGTAAGTTGCAAAGAGTAGTTTACAATAATCTAGTCAATCCCCTTATACTCACTCATCACCTTTCTCCAGTTGGTTTCTAGGCTGAGAGAGTGTGAGAGCATTTCACTAGACATTTGGTGTCAGGCACTGTATTGGGAGATAGTGTTTGCATCCTGGTAGGTTTCAGTGCATCATTGGGGGTTCTGTCATGCTGCTGTATGTGCATGTGTCATTGCATAGCACAGCACAGGGGATGGCCCCCAAAATGAGATAGTCAGGAGACTGTGCATGGAAAACATACACCTGCTCCATAGAAATCCTGGTCATCCTCCACCCCACCATCTTGTGTAGGTCTTTTAGCTGCCCTCCTACCTTTCATTGCAAACAGACATGCTATCTCCCACCCCTCGCCTTGAGGCTAGGCATTTCTTTCTTAGTCAACTCCTGGAGTTTAGAGGCACAGTTTATGGCCCCAAGCTTGCCAGTGTCAGGGCTAGTATCTGTGTTATTAGCAACAGCTCCTGTCAGGTGTTTTCTCAAGCAGCCCAAATTCATTGCTCATTAATTGTCCCTGAGACTTGAAGAGGGTTGGGTGTTATTAGCCTCCTTCTTAGATGAGAAGACAGCATTCGAGAGGCCCAAGGGCTTGCTGAGCTGGTGATAGACAGTGTGGGACTGCAATTCCTGCCCTTTTGCCTTCAGTGTCTGTGGCTGTGAACAAGACTCACCCTATCCCTCTTATGACTCACTGGAAGTTTGGCCCTTTTTGACTGGTGCACCCAGGGATCACATACATTTTGCTCAGTCAGGAATGGAGTCCAGGTTCTTAGAGCCACTAACTGTTTTTCCTTTGTCCAGGAACCCACCAGGAACCAAGGACTACGGAGACCGAGGAGGACTCTTCTCAGGAAGGTGGGACCTTGTTCTGTTTCCTGGGTGTCCAATGCTTTGCTTCCCTTCCCATACCTTTGTTAGTACTTAACTGTAGTGGACACCGGTAGCTGGGGTGCAGGGAAATAGCATCTGAGGTGATGATTTTAGGTGCCTGTGTTGCCAGAGTGTTGCGTGTCTGATCCTGTCAGTAATGAATCGCATTAAGGCAGAGGCAAAGTCAATCAAATGTGTACTCTTCTCTGTAAAGGTGGGGGAGTAATGGTTAGTGCCATTACCCACAAGTCCTTGGTGTCCAGACTGCTCCTCTTTTGTCGTATGTTTGGTTTTCCCTCTGGGCCCCTTGCTGTGGGAGGACACTGCTGTTCTTGCGAATGGTTAGAGTATGTGAACCAGACCTCCTAGTCTCTGTGTTTAGGGTCTAGTCGTCATACAGATATGTATTCGAGGTTCAAGAGCCTCCATTTCTAGATCCTCAAGGTGACTGGGCATCCATGAACCTGGTCTGTCCTGTAGACTGATTGCCGCTCCTATCATTTTCTTCTCAAACCTGACGTGTAGGCATCTTTTCAGCTTAGACATGTTCCATTTCAGGCATACATGGTCTAAGCTTTACTTTTAAATGAATTTTCTAGACCATAGTTTGCATATCTCTGTAGATCTGAGAGATTTTATTTGGCCCAGCTTTTTCAATTGTAGTCTTTGTTTTTCTACATGTGCATGAGAAAATTATTATACACTAATAATAATGTTAGTGCACAGGAACGGTTACTTGGACAAGTAAAGTTAAGAATTTCTTAGTTCAAAATGGAGTCATCTAAAGGAGAAACATTAAGTAGATTACAGAAATCTTTGTATGAGAATATGATTGAAACTGTGTGGGTGATATTGGGAACTCTGTCTTCTTGAGTCTACACTTCTGTTTTTAAAAGATCCAATGGGAAGTATATTTGTTACACTCGCACAGCAATTTCAGAAATATTATTTCATATTATCCACTCTATTATTATTCCATTGATTTTAAAAAAGTGAATATTGCTTTTTAGCTTTATGTGAGTTTCACATTTAGCTATCTATAAACTGAAGCGAAAATACCATGTGTGTGTAGTACATGAATTTCACATCTCACTTCTATCCTTTATCCTATTAATGACTCTTTGAAAACAATTTTCCCACTCACCCCCATCCTTTTTTGTAATCACTAATTGGTCTTGTAGTCTAAAAGCTTGTTGGGTTCATCTGTTCATTGAAACAACATGAGCATTGTCAATGGTATTTGTCTTTCCGGTCTGACTTATTTCATAAATCATAATCCCTCTCTTCCAGGCTCTGGGCTGGCTTCCCCTTTAGGTTGCAAGCGCTGTAGGAAAGTTTCCTCCTGTTACTGCTCAGATTGTGCCTCTTTTGTTGTGAGGCAAACTGTGGGTTGTGGAACGCAAGAGAAATGGTCCTTGAGTGGCGATGAATGCAAACCTGGTTCTTTGTGTGTTATTTACGTCCAAGGAAGGGTGGACTTCATGGAACCCCCCCAGTCTCTGTGAATGTGGGAAATGGGCGGGCTCTGGAGTATCCTTGGCCAAGTGGGTTTTGTAGGAAGTGCTGTGTTGGCTGGTACCTCTGCACAGCACCTGTAGGCATCATTGATATCATTCTCCCTCCCCAAGATGCCTTTCCCTCTGTTCAGTGCATGCTTTCCTAAAGGGTCCGCTTCTGAGGAAATGCATTCTCCAGGAGGTCTGCGCTTCTGCAGTTTTGATATTGGAATTCTATAGGAGACACATGGAACACCATGGTACAGCCCTCACAAGCACTTCACAGAAAAGTGCATACTCTGGTCCTTGTGATGTAAAAGTTCTCCTCCACACACACACACACACACACACACACACACACAAACACACAGTTAATTTGCTGATCCTGATGGCCCTCCCTGAGATGATCGCGGTCCGGTTGCCAGTTGGAAATGAGAGAACTGTGTCTAACTGCCTGACTTTATCACTTCTCACAGTCCCAGTTCTGAGCAGGAGGATTTGTGTCTGAAGGTGGCCCATGTGATCTTTAGGGGCCTCTAAGGGTATTGGAGCTTTCCTTCCAGGCTGCCTGCACTCCAATGGCTAAGGCTGGAATGAAAATGGCGGATGCTCGCCGGGCCCCTGCACAGACTTGTTGCCTCCTAACTTTTCTAAAATGAGGAGATGACCCTGGAAGTCCAGTTTTCCCTGTCTGATAAAAGCATTGTTTCTCCCCCAACCATGCCACAATGAAAACCGGTTGCTGATTCATGTCTCCTGGGCAGGCGATTAGTGTCAGGAGTCAATGATTGCATGGTTAGTGTCCTCTAGTGAAATCCTGGGGTGCAAGCAGGTGAATTGAAGGTGGACATTGTGGTAAGTGGAGTTGCTTGTGACACATTGATGAACAACCATATCTTGAGTGAGTCCAAACTTGGGTGCCCGGGCAACCTTGAGTATGAGGACAGCAAAAGAGTAGGGCCTATTCACTGTGGGCATGTGGAGTGTGGGCAGTGACTTGCCCATCACTGGCACATTGCACTCTTGTTCCATCTTCACAGAATTGGGGGCCCATATAGTTATGCTCTATTTTTTTAGTCCAGAGGCAGCCAAGCCCAGTAGACAATGAAAAGGCCCAGCTGAGGAACGTGGGAACAGTGGCAGAGAGAAAACCACCCACGAAGCCACCTCGGTGGTGGCTCTGCAGCCATGACTCCGGCCTGACCCAGGAACCCAGTAACCCTCTGGACACAGAACCACAGGAGCAGAGCAGCACATCTACCATCCGTGGACATGGAGGAAGGTAAACCCGGACACATTTTCAGGGCATCTTTGGTGGGGCCTGATATTTCTGGGTTCCCCACAAACATGTACAGACAGGTGAGGACAGAGACAGAAGTTAATTGAGGGGTATCAGGTGGGTCCCCTGGAGAAGGGACTGTGGTCCTGGTCCTTTGCTTTTGGAAAGAGATATGTCTCGAACTCCCTACCTCATCTGTAAGTGAAGTGACCACCCTGGAAGATGGACTGCTTCTCTCCTGGAAAATCTGGTGCTGCTGCTCGGCTTGGGATGATGCTGTCACCAGGGCTGAAGACAGGGTATCTGGGGGGTAACTGGGGAAAGCAAACACTCATATGTCACCGCTTTCTTCTTCTCTGGGGCACTTTGCACCCCTTTAGTTCGGAAGCTAACTTGGAAGGGGAGTCGGCGCAGCTGGTTTCAGCAGAGCTCAGCCTGAACACGATGGGTCCCCATGAGGGGGACACTTTGGCCAGCCTGACTTCCTCAGGTGAGTGAGTAAAACCAAGGGACAACCTTCTCTGGCCCAAGTGTCTAGGGCATGCAGCAGCTGTGCATCTGGGTTTTCTGAAACCATAGTTGTTGTAAGTGGAGGCAAGATGTTTCCATTTGATATCTCTTTCCCTGGTGCCATGAGCGCTGAAGAGGGAGAGTGAGATTGAGGCAAATTCATTTTCGTAAAATCATTGGATGGCTAAACATCTGGGGACCACTCTCTTTTCCTGCTCCCGGTTCCAACAGTGACCATAAACCTGGCCACAGCAGGCTGAGATTCTCCCATATTGCTCTAGACATGGGGCCTGGCTTGTGATGCTGAGCCATGGATCTTCTGCTTGCAATGACCTGATTGCTGGTGATGAGCCTTGGATCATGCAGAATCTGCAGATACAGACATCAACTCTGTTGGCTCACAGGACTGCAGTCAAATACCTGAAACTGAGGGGTTGAATTGGGTAGCTCTGCAGACCTCAAGTCCAACCACACTGAGACCCAGTCACAAAAGGGGAACAGATTGAAACAAATGATGGCCTGTGGGGCTTCTGCAGCTCACAGGTGGCTTCTGGTTTCAGAAGATGCTCTGAGGCTGCTGCGGTAGTCAGTAAGAAAATGTCAGGGGCTGTTCCTCAAACCCTAGCCCATTTAAAGCGGAGCAGACAGTCCCTGAGGCCAATACGTGCTGAGTCCCAACGTGTAATGTAAAACACACTGTTCTGGATGTTGGAACGAAGCATCTGTGTCCTTTCAGATTTGACCAAGATCATAATGTCATAGGGCAGGAAACTGTTCTGTGTACTCGTGGAAATCTGGAGGTACAGGCAGGGTCAGTGACAGTAGACACCCTAACAAATAGAGTTGGTTGTTATAACGTGATGAACACTGGTTTCTAGAACAAGAGACAGAGATCTCTTGGATTCTTTCTCAGGAAATCTGTGTTGGGCCCTGACATTTCTGGATAAGCACAAAGAGGTGCAGAAGGTGAGGGTAGAGACAAAATGAACACTGGAGTTTCAGGTGGGGTCTGCTCTGGAGAAGGGAATGGGGTCCTCATCCTTGGCCTCCAGGCAAGAGGAAGAGGCAAGTTCTCCTAGCGATCTGCATGGGGCATGAGAAATTGGAGGGGGAGGCATGGTGGCAATGCACCATGCTTAGGACAATTTGAATGACAGCTGAAATTGAGTCTTGAGTCTCTTGTACAATGGACCATCTTACTGCTATTCTAGGGTTGGGGGGGCCCATGTACATATCTTCTAAAGGTTGTTTCGCTGTGTCTCTAGCTGAGAGTCAGACAAGCCCATATGATGCTGAGAGCAGGCAGAGTGACACCAGGATCACCCATGGGGATGCAGTTGTCAAAAAACAACCACTCCCCAAGCCACCTCGGCGGAAGCTCTGCAGACATGACCCTGGCCTGACCCAGGAGACCAGCAGCCCTCTGCGGCCTGAGCTGCTGGACCTGAGCATCTCCCTTGCCGCCCCAGAACAAGGAAGGGGGTAAGCCTGGACTTCCTTTCAGGGAATCTGTTGTGGGACCTACTTTTCTGGGTTCACCACAGACATGTTTAGACAGGTGAGGGCAGAGACTGAAGTGATCAGAGGTGTCTCAGGTGGGGTCTGCACCGAAGAGGCAATTAAGGCCCTGGCCCTTTGCTTCCAAGCAAGAGGCAAGTTCTCCCAACACTCCTACTTCACCTGCAGGTGAGGGGACCACCTTGGAAGGTGTAATGACCTCTTCTGATGAAAAAGTCTGTGTGGCTGCTCTGCCTGGGTTGATGCTATCACATGAGCCGAAGGCAGGGAGTGTGGGGCTGTCTGGGAATACCAAACACTTGTACATATCTGCTTTCTTCTCCTCTGGTGCACCTTGCACCCCTTCAGTTTGGAAGCCAACTTGGAGGGAGAGGCAGCACAGCTGGTGTCAAGAGAGCCCCGTGGAACCATGATGGTTGTCCAGGAGGGAGACTCCTCGGCTAGCCTGACCTCAGCAGGTGAGTGACTGAAACCAGGGGGCAGCCATTTCTGGCCCAGGTGTCACAGAACCTGGAGCATCTCTGTTTTGGGGTTTCTGAAAGCATAGTAGTTGTAACTAGCAGGAAGACCTTTATATCTGACATCCCTTTCCTTAGTGCCTTGAGTGCTGAGGAGGGAGAATGAGTTTGAGGCAAGTTCATTTTGTGAAATGATTGCATGGTTGGACATCACGGAACCACTCTCCTTACTGCTCCTGGTTCAGATAGTGACCATAAACCGGCCACGATAGGCTGAGAATCCACACTGTGCTCTGGTCATGGGGTGCAGGCCTGTGATAATGAGCAGTGTACCATCTGCTGGCATTATCCATACTGCTGGTGATGAGTGTGGATTCTATGGGCTCCCCAGATCCAATACTGACTCTGTTGGCTTACAGGACTGGAGTCAAAGAGCCAAGATTAGGGGGCTAAATTCAGTAGCTCTGTAGACCTCTAGTCCCCGCCAATCTCAAATTCCAATCACTAAAAAGGGACCAGATTGAAGGCAAGGAATGCTAGTCGGCCTTTTGCAGCCAAGGAAGGCACGTGGGCCCTGGTTTTCAGAGGATGCGCTGAGACTGCTGTGCTAGAGACAGTGAGACACTGTCAGAGGGCCTGTCTCGCACACCCACACACCCACCCTTGGAGGCAGAGCAGTGAGTCCCAGAGGCCACCTTGTGCTGAAGGCCAACATGTGTGAGGAACACACACTGCTCATATGTGGGAGCGAATGCTCTGTGTCCTTTGAAATTTGTCCAATATTACAGTGCAATAGGGCAGGAAGCTGTGTCTTCGGTACTTGTGGAAATCTGAGGGTACATGCAGGTGGTAAGTGAGGGTCAAAGACAGCAGGCACTGTGACAAATAGATTTGCCTGTGATAGCGTGATGAACACCAGTTTTTAGAACAAGAGGACAAAGGTAATCCTAGATTCTTTCTTGGGGGATCTCTGTTGGGCCTTCACTTTGGCTTCTCTATTCACTACAATCAGGTTCAATGAGATGGGGGCAGAGGCAGAAGTGAACAGAGGAGTCCCAGGTGGGGTCTTCTCTGGAGATGGGAATGGGTCCTCATCCTTTCTATCCAGACAAGAGGCAAAGTCCACATACTGCATCTGTGGGTGCCAGGGAACTTGGAGGGTGAAGCATGGTGGCAACGCAGTAGGGCCTGTCAGCTTGGGACAACTGGAATGCCGGCTGGATTGGCTCTTGAGTCTCTTGCATTATGTATCATCTTACTGCTTCTTCTATGATTGGGGGGGGGCATGTACATATCCTCTGAAGGTTGTTCGTCTGTATCTCCAGCCCAGTGTCAGACAAGCCCATCCAATGCTAAGAGCATGCAGAGTGACACCAAGATCACCCATGGGGACTCAGTGGTCAAAAAGCAACCACCCCCCAAACCACCTCGACGGAAGCTCTGCAGACAGGACCCTGGCTTGATTCAGAATCCAAATAACTCTATGCAGCCTGCACTGCCAGGACTAGGCAGCACCACGGCCACCCCAGAACACAGAGGGAGGTAAGCCCTGACTCTCTCAGGGGATCTGTGGTGGGACCTACTTTTCTGGGTTCACCACAGACATGTTTAGACAGGTGAGGGCAGAGACTGAAGTGATCAGAGGTGTCTCAGTTGGGGTCTGCACTGGAGAGGCAATTAATATCCTGGTCCTTTGCTTCCAGGCAAGAGGCAAGCTCTCCCAACGCCGCTACCTCATCTGTAGGTGAGGGGGCCACCCTGGAAGGTGGAATGGCTCTCCTAATGGAGCAGTCTGTGCGGCTGCTCTGCCTGGGTTGATGCTATCACATGGGCTGAAGGCAGGGAGTGTGGGGGTGTCTGGGAAGAGCAAACACTTGTGCATACCTGCTTTCTTCTCCTCTGGTGCACTTTATTGCACCCCTTCAGTTTGGAAGCCAACTTGGAGACAGAGGCAGCACAGCTGGTGTCAAGAGAGCCTAGTGGAACCATGATGGCTATCAAGGAGGAAGACTCCTCGGCTAGCCTGACCTCTGCAGGTGAGTGACTGAAACCAGGGGTCAGCCATCTCTGGCCCAGGTGTCTCAGAACCTGCATCATCTCTGCTTTGGGGGTTTCTGAAACCATATTAGCTGTCACTGGTGGGAAGAACTTTTTATCAGACAACTCTTTCCCTGGTGCCATGAGTACTGAGGAGGGAGTATGAGGTTGAGGCAAGTTCATTTTCGTGAAATGATTGCATGGTTGGACATCTGGGGACCACTCTCCTTCCTGCTCCCGGTTCAGATAGTGAACATCAACTTTACCACAACAGACTGAGAATCTCACATTTTGCTCTGGTCATGGGGTACAGGCCTGTGATAGGTCCTGTTGGCACTATCTGTATTGCTGGTGAAGAGTGTGCATTCTATGGGCTCCCCAGGTCCAGTAGTGACTCTGTTGGCTCACAGGACTGGAGTCAAATAGCCAAGATTGATGGGCTGAATTATGTAGCTCTGCAGACCCACCAATCTCAAATGCAATCACTAAAAAAGGGATCATATTGAAACCAAGGATGGCTTGTGCACCTTCTGCAGCCAAGGAGGCACGTGGGCCCTGGCTTACAGATTATGCGCTGAGGCTGCTGAGCTAAAGACAGTGAGACTGTGTCAGGGGCCTGTCTCTCACACCCACACACCCACCCTTGGAGGAGGAGCAGAGAGTCCCAGAGACCACCTTGTCCCGAAGGCCAACATAAGTGAGGAACACACACTGCTCCACATGTGGGAGCGAAGGCTCTGTGTCCTTTGAGATTTGTTCAAGATCACAGTGCAATAGGGCAGGAAACAGTGTTTTCAGTACTTGTAGAAATCTGAGGATACAGGCAGCGGGTGAGTGTCAGTGACACCAGGCACTGTGGCAAATAGAATTGCCTGTGATAGTGTAATGAACACCAGTTTTTAGAACAAGAGGACAAAGGTAATCCTAGATTCTTTCTTGGGAATCTTTGTTGGGCCCTCACTTTGACTTCTCCATTCACTACAAACAGTTTCAAAGAGGTGAGGGCAGAGTTAGAAGTGAACAGAGGAGTCCCAGGTGGGGTCTGCTCTGGAGAAGGGAATGGGTCCTCATCCTTTCTATCCAGACAAGAGGCAAGCTCTCCCTACTGCATCTGCATGGTGCCAGGGAACTTGGAGGGTGAAGCATGGTGGCAACGCAGCAGGGCCTGTCAGCTTGGGACACCTGGAATGCTGCTCATTGACTTTTGATTCTTTGCACTATGGACCATCTTACTGCTTCATTTAGGATTGGGGGTGTGGGCCCATGTACATATCTTCTGAAGGTTGTTTCTCTGTGTCTCTAGCCCAGTGTCAGGAAAGCTCATTTGATGTTGAAAGCAAGCAGAGTGACACCAAGATCACCCATGGGGACTCAGTGGTCAAAAAGCAACCACCTCCTAAGCCACCTCGGCGGAAGCTCTGCAGACATTACCCTGGCCTGACCCAGGATCCAAATAGCGCTCTGGGACCTACGCTGCCAGGAGTGAGCAGCACCACGGCCATCCCCGAATATGGAGGGAGGTAAGCCCGGACTCTGTCTCAGGGGATCTGTGGTGGGACCTACTTTTCTGGGTTCACCACAGACATGTTTAGACAGGTGAGGGCAGAGACAGAAGTTATCTCAGGATTCTCAGGTGGGGTCCGCACTGCAGAGGCAATTAAGGTCCTGGTCCTTTGCTTCCAGGCAAGAGAGGAGCTCTCCCCACGTCCCTACCTCATCTGCAGGTGAGGGGACCACCCTGAAGGTGGAATGACTCTCCTGATGGAGCAGTCTGTGTGTCTGCCCTGCCTGGGTTGATATTATCACATGGGCCAAAGGCAGGACTTGTGGGGGTGTCTGGGAAAGGCAGATACTGTGCATACCTGCTTTCTTCACCTTTGGTACATTTTGCACCTCTTCAGTTTGGAAGCCAACTTGGAGGGAGATGCGGCACAGCTGGTATCAGGAGCGCCCCATCCAAATATGATGGTTGTCCAGGAGGGAGACGCCTCGGCTTGCCTGACCTCCGCAAGTGAGTGACTGAAACTAGGGTCAGCCATCTCTGGCCCAGGTGTCTCAGGTGTTGCAGTATCTCTGCTTTTGGGGTTTCTGAAACCATAGTAGTTGTAGCTGGCGGGAAGACCTTTCCATCTGACATCCCTTTTCCACAGTTCCGTGAGTGGTGAGGAGGGAGAATGAGTTTGAGGCAAGTTCTTTTTGGTGAACTCATTGCTTCGTTGGACATCTGGGGACTCCTCTCCTTTTATACTCCTTGTTCAGATAGCGACCATCAACCTGGCCACATCAGGCTAATATTCTTACATTTTGCTCTGGTCATGGGGTTCAGGCTTGAGATAATGAGCAGTGGATCGTCTGCTGGCACTATCCATACTGCTGTGATGCATGTGGATTATCTGGGCTCCCCAGATCCAATACTGACTCTGTTGGCTTACAGGACTGGAGTCAAATAGCCGAGACTGATGGGTTGAATTGAGTAGCTCTACAGACATCCAGTCCCTGCCAATCTCAAATCCCAATCACTAAAAAGGGATCATATTGAAGACAAGGCAAGCTTGTGGGCCTTCGGCAGCAAAGGAAGGCACGTGGGCCCTGGCTTACAGAGGATGTGCTGAGGCTGCTGCGCCAGAGACAGTGAGACTGTGTCAGGGGCTTACTCCCCTCTCACACCCACACACTCACCCTTGGAGGCAGAGCAGAGAGCCCCTAGAGGCCACCTTGTGCTGAAGGCCAACATGTGTGAGGAACACACACTGCTCCAGATGTGGGAGCCATGGTTCTGTGTCCTTTGAGATTTGTCCAATATCACAGTGCGATAGGGCAGGAAACTGTCTTCTGTACTTGTGGAAATCTGAGGGTACAGGCAGGGGTCAGTGAGGGTCAGTGACAGCAGGCACTGTGACTAATAGAATTGCCTGCGATAGCGTGATGAACACCAGTTTTAGAACAAGAGGACAAAGGTATTCCTGGATTCTTTCTTGGGGTTCTCTGTTGGGCCCTCACTTTGACTTTTCTTCATTCACTACAAACAGGTTCAAAGAAGTCAGGGCATAGACAGAATTGAACAGAGGAGTCTCAGGTGGGGTCTGCTCTGGAGAAGGGAATGGGTCCTCATCCTTTCTATCCAGGAAGGGGCAAGCACTCCCTACCGCATCTGCAGGGTGCAGGGAACTTGGAGGGTGAAGCATGGTGGCAACGCAGAAGGGCCTGCTCGCTTGGAACACCGGGAATGCTGACTGGGATTGAATCTGGTGTCTCTTGCACTATGGACCATCTTACTGCTTCTACTAAGATGGGGGAGCCCATGTATATATCCTGTAAGGTCGTTTCTCTGTCTCTAGCCCAGCTTCAGGCAAGCACATCAAATGCTGAAAGCACGCAGAGTGACACCAGTTTCACACATGGGGATTCGGTGGTCAAAAAGCAACCACCCCCTAAGCCACCTCGACGGAAGCTCTGCAGACATGACCCTGTCCTGACCCAGGATGCCAATAGCCCTCTGGGGCCTGCGCTACCAGGACTGAGCAGCACCACAGCCACCCCAGAACATGGAGGGAGGTAAGCCTGGTCTCTGTCTCAAGAGATCTGTGGTGGGACTTAACATTCCTGGGTCACCGCATTGTGCAGGTAGATGGGGCCAGAGACAGAAGTGAACATAGGGGTCACAGTGGTGTCTACTTTGGAGAAGGGACTTTGGTCTTGGTCCTTTGCTTCCCAGCAAGAGGCAGCTCTCCTCTCTGGTGGACCAGACACCCTGGAAGCTGGTATGCTCCTCTTGTGATCGAGAAGCCCTTCAGCTGCTCTGCCTACGATGATCTATCACTTGAGGCGAAAGCAGGGTGTCTGGGAGGGTCTGGGAAAAGCACACATTCGTGCATCACTACTTTTCTTTTCCTCTGCGGCACTTTGCACCCCTTTAGTTCTGAAGCCCAATTGGAGGAAAAGGCTGCGCAGATGGATTCAGTGGATACAGGGAACGTCACGACCAGGATGGACACCGAGGATGGAGACAAGCTGGAGCTGTCTGGTATTGGGAGATCTGCAGGGAGCCCCAGAGTGCTGCCAGGGCATCGCGTAGGCCGACGTCACACTCCAAGACTGAAGGTAACTCTCAGACGTTACCCCAGGCTGCCCAAGGCCTCATAACTTCTTTGAGCAAAAGCAACTTTTCGATCTTTGAGCAAAGTACTTTGCCCTTCTCCCCAGATATTTAGGCTTTAATTCAAGTTTTGGTAACATGGCCATCAGAGAAATTTAATTGTATTTCCTCTCCCAATATATAGTTTAAACTGATTTTTAGGGGTGATAATTAACAATTACACATCTTTCTTCTTAAATCAACTGAGATCACTTCGTTTTGTCAAGATTTGATTATCTGAAAATACATTTTTCTGTTTTCTACCTTTATTCACTTTATTTTATGCATTAAATCCTTTATTTTAATAATTTATTATATATATATTTCACATTGATGTAATCCCTTGGGGTCACCCACCAACTGCCCTCACTACCACTCCAGCTGGTGTCCCACCCCCAAGTAGCATACTTTTCTTTGGTTGTCCATAGTTTAGTCAAACCATTTTGTTTCTGTCCTTTTCTTTCTGACTTGTTTCTGCTAATATGATTTCTTCTAGGTACATCCATGTTATCATAAATTCATCAAATTTGTCATATTTAATTGATATTCTATCCCATTAATAATATTCCATTATATATATATATATATATATATCACCTCTTTTTCATCCGATCATCTATTTTTAGGCATTTGGGTTGTTTCCATGGTCCTGTAATTATAAATAGTGCTGCAGAAAACATCTGAGCACAGATGTCTTTTTGTACCCACATTGAGGACTCCTTTGGGTAGATTCCCAGAAGAGCAATTACTAGGTCAAATGGTAGTTTCATTTTCATGTGTTAGAAGGTCCTCCCTCCATACTGCTTTCCACAGTGGCTGGACCAGTTTACAATCCCACCAGCAGCGTGAGAGAGTTCCTTTCTCTCCACATCCATGCCAGCACTTGCTAACCTGCTGTTGCCTTTTTTTTTTTTTTTTTTTGATGTGGACTATTCTTTCTGGTGTAAGGTGGTATCTCATTGTGGTTTTGATTTGAATTTCCCTGTTGGTTAGTGACATTGAGCAATGTTTGATGTGCCTGTTGGCCAGTTGTATTTCTTCTTTAGAGAAGTGTCTTTTTATCTCTTCTCCCCATTTTTTGATTGGGCTTCTTGATTTGTTTTTGTTTAGTTGTGTAATTTCCTTGCGAATCTTTGATACTAATCCCTTATCACTGTTGTGAAGGGTAAAACCTTTTTCTCATTTGGTTAGGCTTCTGTGTTTTTTCTGTTGACTCTTTTGTAGTACAGAAGCTTTTTAGTTTTATGTAGTCCCATCTGTTTATGTTTTCCTTCATTGTTTTGCCATCTGTAGATGTGTCCAGAAAGGTATTTCTGAATTGTAATTGGTGGAATTTTTTGACTAGTTTTTTCATTATTTTATGGTTTCAGGTCAGACATCTAAGTGTTTCATTCATTTTGTGTTGATTTTTTATATGGTGTAAGGGAGTTGTCTTGGTTCATTTTTTTTAATGTCTTGGTCTGGTTTTCCCAGCACCATTTATTGAAGAGACTGTTCCAATTTAGGTTTTTCACACCTTTGTCAAAGATTAGTTAACCATATATGTGTGGTTTAATTTCAGGGCACTCAATTCTCTTCCATTGGTCAGATTGTGTGATGCTGTACCAGTACCATACTTTTTTGTTTATTATGACTTTGTAGTATAATTTGGAGATTGGAAGAGTTAAACCCCCATTCTCTCTTTTTTTTCTGGCCAGGAGGTTTTTTTGATATTCCAGTTTTTTTTTGTTATTCCATATGAATTTTAGTATTTTTTGCTCTATCTCTTTAAAGAGATAGAATGCTGTTGGAATTTTTATAGGTATTGTGTTGATTCTTTATTATTGCTTTTGGAAAGATGGCCACATTGGTAATGTTAATTCTTCCAATCTATGACCAGGAAATGTCTTTCCATTTCCTTATGTTGTCTTCTATCTCTTTTAGCAGCATTTTTAAGTCTTCTTTGTATTGATTTTTCACATGATTTTTTTTTTTAGATTTATTCCCAGGTATTGAATTGTTTTTGCTGTGATTGTAAATGGGATAGTTTTATAATTTCCTCTTTTTCTGCTTGAGTTTTTGCATATAGAAAGCTATTGACTTCTTTGTGTTGAATTTTAACCAGCTACCTTGCTGAAATGGTCCTCGTTTCAAGTAGTTTTCTGTGGATATATTGGGCTCTCTATATAGAGAATCAAGTTGTCATATGTAGTGATAGCTTCAGTTCTTCTTTCCATATTTGTGTCCCTTTTATGTCTTTCTCCTGCCTTATTTGGGCATTAAATTCTATAAGAGTCTCTTTCATCTCCTCACTTGAAAGATACTTGCCTGTCACTAAGTCTCCATGATTCAGATTTTTTTTTTCATGATTTTCTCATAAAACTATGTGTAGACCTATAGATTCTGGATCAACTGCATTTTCTGTCTGAGAATTTTTGGAAAAATTTAAAACTAGTTCTCCTTTGCCTACTACCACTGAGTGGAAGCTCAGGGCTGCAGGCCAAGTCTATAAGAATCCACCAGAACCAGCTCATTCAGAAATGTTGACCCCCTTGCAGATGGAAAAAAGGGAATAAAGATATTTGAGGAAAGAGGAAGCAGAGTCCTGAGACCTGATATTGGCTGCTGTTGTCTATATTGCTTATATCCGGGGTCCCATTGTTGTTAAATGAGGTATCTAGCAACACGGTTATTGAGGGATGAGAAATATGTCCCCGGTACACAGTAGACTCTTTAACTTGTCTCAAAGGTATCATTGAACCAAGGACTGCTATAACTCTGAACTTCTGCTCAACCCATCAGACATTGGAATCCAATAAGGTGGGGTAGTCCTTCCTGCTTCTAGGCCATTCCTGTGAGCTGGATTTCTGCAAGCTGGATTTCTAATTGGTTTTTCATTGAGAGTCTACTGGTGAGCTGTGCCATTGCTGGCTGTGCCTTGCATGAAATTCTCAGAGAGTCTGTCTGGTTTCTAGACAGACAGCTTATTTTATGAGTGTTGCTACTTCTTAACCCTATGAAGACTATGAACAATGATACATCTGCATGTTCATCTTACAGATCAGGAACTGAAATGAGGAACAGTCCTGCCTGAGTCTCCTTGGGGAGGAAAGAACATATCTGCAGGGCTGATCCCTTTTCATAGCACTACATCTGCACTGCTCCATTTTCATATTGTTAACTCTACTTTTCCCAGCACAGATTGATCTGGGCACCCTCTCTACTTACTTGTCCTTCTGTCCTTCTTTCTTCCTTCTCACCCATCTCCAACTTGTTCTCTATCCAGACTGGAACCTGGAAATGCCCATGGGAATGATACATTCATTCTTGGATACTTTCTTTTTGACTCAGTCTCTGCTCTCCTTCTAGGGTCGTTGGGTCCGTCGAATTTTGAAATGGTGGCGAAATAAGTAAATATTCTGATGAAGAAGCTGCCTCTATAGAAGACAAGATTTGGCTGCTTTATTTGATACAAATGTTTAAATACAGTGTTTTTTTTATAATTCTAGTGTCTCCTCATTATTTCTGGGTTTTCAGTGGAGTCAGCAACATGTTTGTGGGCATGTGTGTGTGTTTGACTGCTTAGTAGCTTGAACCGTAGATGTGTCACTTTAAATCTGAGGCTCCATCTGCTAGGATGGAGATGGAAGGGCAAGTGGGCCTTCAAATGCAAACAGCTCTGATCACTGAGAAGAGAAGGGAGAAGGATTGGGATGGAGCAGGAAGGACTGACCCCTCTACTAACACAAGGAACAATTTAGACCATGAACTGCCCATAGAACCTTCAGCTAGGGGCAGATTTGTTGGACCCAAGTGCCTGACCCTGTTCTGCCATTGACTGGGACACCCAGGAGGAGGGAAACCTTGACTTCAAAGCTGGGCCAACTGTGTGGGCTAGTATCTTCTAGAAGTTGAATAACCATCTTTTTCCTGATGGGAAACTCAGCCATGCATGCCCTTAATCACAAGTAAAATGAATGTGATGATAAGCTCCCAGCACCAACACCTGTTCCCCTTGGTGACCAAATCAACTCACAGTCAGTCTAGTTTCATCTTTGTCTCTGACCGCAAGCCTCCTGAAGAACTCCTGGAAAGGGTTCTTCCTTTTCACAGCCTTCCATCCAGGTTTCTTGGGACATCTAGGTGCTCCAGACAAGACTTCCCAGTTCTTTTTGGAAGAATGGGGGAGACCAGAAAGAAAAGCATTGCAGAGCTGAGAGGCCTGGGGTATGAGGCATGAAGCTGGTCAACAGATCAGAGCACAGCTTGAAAAGCTCCTAAGTGGGAACTGGGAACAGCACAGCCCTGGGTTACTGAGAGTGGAGTGTGCAGTGGGGGTGGAGTGGGTCAAGTTTATGCCCTTTGTGTATCTCATACCTTTGGCCAGCTGAGCATATGTGTGATCGGGGGCTTCCCCCAACTCTCTCCCATTGCCAGGGCGAGTCTCCACAGCGCACATGTGTCCCATCTCAAGGTTGTCTCCAGTGCCAGGAGGTTGAGCAGTTCATGTTCAGGTGTAGCCTGGAAACTGGGCCTTGCATGTGCTACCAGGGCATTTCTCTGGCCCTCTGGTATGGAAGTGGGAGTGATCACCTGGACCTGAGTGCTTTAGGGAATAATTCTGAGGTTTATTCTGTGGTCTATAGTCTGTGGGGGCGTGGGTGGAGTAAATATCAGCTACCTATAGCAGTTACTCTGCATTTTTGCAATCTCTCTCTGTCGTTCTCCTTATGCCATTGTTCTCACACTGTCATTTCATGCTCTTGGGAACACAACTGAAATTTGCTTGGTTTCTATCAGTGAGCCTTGGTGGTTTTTATCACCTATTGCCTAGTACTCTACAAAAATCTGACGCAATTTAGTATATGCTTTGCTTTTTTCAGCATTGTCTTCCCACCAGGGGTAGGAATTATTTGTTATTAAATGCATGAGAAATGTGATACATTAAAAACTAAAACTCACCTAAAATAGTCAAACACTTTAGTTTTATCCTAGCATTGATTTATTTTCATTTTCTGGTCCATTATCTGTATTTCCTTTTTGTGAAATGGCAGAGTGAATACTTTGCTATTTGTTGAAAAATGGTGTTAATCATTTGTGCTATCTATCTGTAGCATAAAATAATCATCAATATATATTGATGTATGAAACGAAACACTGATAATTCTGTTTTCTATATATGTAACTACCCCACACTAAAAGGGCATAAAAGTAAAATCTTTGCCATCCCTCTCCTTTTTTCAATTGGTGTGGTTAACTTTTCCTTCTTGCTGTTTTCTTTCTTTATATGCTAAGGATAAATTTAAAGAGACACAAAAATAAAAGTCTAATTGCTGTACTGTCCTCATTTTCCAGCAATCACAGTTCCTAACACATAGTGACTCCTGATTCTATAAACCATTTGCTACCCTTTTCCCAAATGATCCCACCAGTTAGTCCAGAGATAAGTGTATTTACCTAGGAATGCAGTCAAAAAAGTAGTTTTAGAACAGTTCATCGTCTTTTAACTGTCTTTACAAAGTTGCAACTAATCCTGGAGGAACACATAATACCATTCCCTGAGAGATGACTTTGATAGGTCTTTACCCTTTTCACCAGGGCATGCAAGCTCAATTCTGCCGCAACCCCCAAACTCCTAGTGCTGTGCTTCTAAATTCTGATATCTGGAGTTGTATATTTCTAAGAAGTTCTCAAGTAGTACTCTGCTGTGGCAGTAACACAGCCTTGAGTCACCACTTACTTGTATCTTACCCAAGAAGAAGGGTAATCAGTTGCTGTTTTTACTGGGGCTTGTGCTGTGCTATCTCATACCTCTCTCTCAATTAGAGTGGTGATCCTTTCTCAAGAGAATCTCCTGTCTTATTGACTCCCACATGCATGTATTCAGGAATCTGGAGTTAACACCCCCATCTTGTCAATTCTCTTACCATTATTTATCCACCATCATGTAAAATTGTACTCCTTCCAAACTCATTTTTATTGATACAAACTAAAAATTAACCTGTGCTGACAGAGGTAAGAAGCTCAACACACCCCCAAGTGAACGAAACTTGAAGAAAACTCATCAAGATATATGATAAACTGTTGTTCAAAATCAAAACCATATGGACAAAAATGACACATGTACGGAGAAACAAAGATAATCACACAGATTTCATTCTGGAAAACATGCAAACAAGTTAAGAACATACTTAAAGTGCTGGCAGGGAGAAAGTCAACCTAAAAGTCTAAACCCAGGGAAAGTAGATTCCTAAAATAAAATTGTAAGTTGTCGTCAGGTGGACAAAAGCAGAAAGGACTCTGAATCAGCAGATACCACTCTGAGAAATAGTTAAAACTATCCTCCAGGCCCGTGTATACTCACAGAATATAGATCCAGAACCAGATGAATTGAACTGGGAATGAAATTCCATTGAGATGTAAACAACTTATTGTAAAGAACATAAATGTAAAGAAGTTAAAAAATGTAATGTAAAGTACTTAATGTAAAGAACTTAAATGTAAAGAACTTAAAAAATGGCAAGTGTTCTTTGGGAAATAGACAGATTTCTCATGGTAGAATTATACAATGCCCCTTAGACATTGATCCAATCTAGAGGAAGGAAAGAACTACCTCAGCCAAAATTCTAATTCATTCTAGATCAGAATGAGCTGGAGTTGAATCGACATTGGACCAATTAGATGGTCTGATGAATTAAGGGTGATGAGTTCCTCCAACCACTGCTGCTGGAGCCAGCATTTGTCCTTAACCTAATCTTCTTATGAGGGAAATCTTGTAGTGACCTTGGGGATTACAGTGATATAGAAAGAGTAGCCTTAAGTATTTCCTATTTCCCATCATGATGCAAGGTAATTACAAAAAGTATGCACCTCCTTCTCTTCAAAAAGTACATACCACAGCAGCATATTCCCACAGACCTCAATGTACTTAAAGTTCATCTATCTTGCCATTTTGTGAACATGGCTACCGGAGATTAGAAATATTTACTTAAGGAGATGAACATACATTCAGTAATCATCAATCAAGATCTTATTTGTGAATGTAAAGACATACCGAAGGATTACAGGTATTTGATGAGAATAGGTTGTGTGACAACTAGGGTAAAGTCTGCACACAGACGAAAGAATGTGGAATGAGAAAAGGGACTTAACAATCTTAAAGTTCTAACCAGTAAAAGGAAGAGAGAGTCAAAAGGACATAACATTGGTAGGAAGACGCTCAACACAGACACTTTAGAAAGAGGAATATAAAGGTATAGGAAAGTCTTATTAGAGCTCAGATCTGAGGCCTACTAAGTCAAAGGAACTTAGAGCCCAGAATGATTGTAGCACATTTATTTTATACTTTTTGTGAAGCTCTTACCTTATCTCAGTGAAGCAAAATGTAGCAGGGTTAAGACTTCCTGACCGATTTACACAGGTCAAGGTTGACTTGTGCTGGGCTATCTGTTTTGACCAAGTCTGCCTGCTCTCCCTCTAATGGAAGCTCTCTGACCATTCCCAAGGTCATTATGTTTTGCCCTGTTATCTCTTCCCTTACAGTGCTCTCATGGCCAATTAGTGCAATAGTGTTTAGGCTCTTGTGGCTTAGCAACACCTATAAAATAAGAATATGCTGTTCTATTCAAGACTTCATCAATGACCTTGGAAATATTGCTGTCCAAAAAAAATCAGTGAAAGTACTGAACATTAGTCAATACTTGTATGTTGATGATACAGGAGTAACACAGTATGAGACTAATAAAGATGAACTAAAGAAAAACAAATTGATGTTTACATATTAAATTTCTCTGCTAAAAACAATGAAATAATCTGATCCATTTGAATTTGTTTTATTTTTATTTTTTATTTTATTTTTATTTTTTAAAATTTATTTATATATAAATTTCACAACATTGTAATCTCAAGGATTTGCCCCCCCCCTCCCTTCCCCCCTTTCCCTCCTGTTCATAGTTGTTCACTTCATTTTGGTGCTTAGCTTGTTTTGACTTTCCTCAAGGTTTTTTTTTTATTTGTTTTTTCGCTATATCCCATACATTAGTGAAACCATTTGGTTTCTGCCTTTTTCTTTTTAGCTTGTTTCTGCTAATATGATTTCTTCTAATACATCCATGTTGTTATGAAGTCGTCAAATTTGTCATTTTTAATTGATGAGTAATATTCCATCGTGTATATATACCACATTTTTTTCATCCAGTCATCTGTTTTGGGGCATTTAGGTTGTTTCCATGACCTTGCAATTATAAATTGTGCTGCCGTAAACATCCGGGCACAGGTGTCCTTTTGTACCCACATTGAGGTCTCTTTTGGGTAGATTCCCAGAAGAGCAATTGCTGGGTCAAATGGTAGTTCCATTTTCATTAGCTTGAGTGTCCTCCACACCCCTTTCCATAGTAGTTGAACTAGTTTACATTGCCACCAGCAGTGTAGTAGTGTTCCCTTCTCTCCACATCCTTGCCAGCAATTTGTGTTGCCTGTTCTTTGGATGTGGGCCATTCTTACTGGTGTAAGGTGGTATCTCATTGTGGTTTTGATTTGCATTTCCCTTATTACTAGCGATGTTGAGCAATTTTTCATGTGCCTGTTGATTCAGGACTTGTGTATATCTCAGAAGACTATTAGGAAGACTATTGACTGAGAAAGTGAAAATGAAGAAAAGTTGCAGTCACCCATGAGAACTAGTTTCCCATTGGTACCCGAGGATCACGATTATTGTGATTTTCTCTCTCACTGACAGATATGAACTCAAAACTAGTATGAAAATTCAAGCCTTAGAAAAGGCATTCACAATCAAGAAATACAGATCTTCCCCTTGGTATTCACTGGAGTTGGCAAACTCCAGCAAGTGATTGCAAGAAAATCATCATTTACTACAGCTGGGAGAAATGCCAAAAGACCAAGGTTGAAGTATAGGAGACCTAGCCTCTCTCAAAGGCAGTCTGATAGAAGTCTTAGTTGTCTTTGCTAATTTTTACTCTGAAGAGTCTACTGTTTTTACATGACTGCTTCTCGTTGTGCTTTTGACTGTCTTGTTGTCAATAAAGATTCTTGCCCTTAAACAAAAATCAATGCAGTGTTTTGGTGTAAAGACAAACTTTTACTAATTAATTTCATTGCTGAAAATAATTCAGAAGCAATAAAAGACCCCCTACTACCACAGTGTTGCTCACAATGTCTGTTTTTTCATTTGGATACAGTTGCCTCATGTATGTTTATGTTCCTTTGTTTGGTGTGTCTATCCACTGAGAAACCTATGTCTTTCCATTGGATAACATCACATGGTTAATCAATTTTAATCATACATTTAATTGTGTTTCTAATGACTTATCTATCTAAATGTAGTGCCTCTTTATTCCTGTTATCTATGTGTGAACTCATTTCTCTTTATTTAAAAAAAAAATACAGGATTAACCACACAGGCTGGTTCTCAGTAAAAGCAGCTATATGCATGTGTTTGAACGTGGAATATACTCACCATTCAGACACAAATGAATAGTTTGTAATTATCTTCATAAAATCATAACTAAAATTATACATGAACGCCTGTCTATACTTGAAATAAAATTAAATAATTGATGCGAAATTAAAATAATTTTTATACTTTCATGTTTTACATACACTATTTTACTTCTATCTATGAATAATAGAGTAGTAGAAAAAATACTGAGTTTGGTACTTGTAGACCTGGATTCTAATCTCATCTGTGACCTACACAAAGGATGTGTACATAAGTAAATTGCATCAATTGGAGTCTCAGATTGCTGTAAAAAGTTTTCATTCTATAAATTCTTCAAACAAGATATTTATAGAAATAAATATTTATCAATAAATTATTAAACCTTTCCTTACCCATGGCAATAGTAAACATCTCACTAGTTTTATTGGGAACTAATCTCTAGAACTTAATCTGTAAAAGATTTTATTGACCTAAAATAGTCATTATTTAGACTTGCTGCTCTATAGACCAATTATTATGTTCTATTATTTAAAAATTTTTTATTTTATATATATATTTTTTATTTTTTATCAAGTTAATATTAATTACATTGTTATTTCCACATCAGAAGTATAGGATCCCTCCATTCAATAATCATTGCCTTAGTTTACCCATCACCAACAGACCCACAGTATAACAGCGGAGACCCTAATTCTTCTTCCAATCCTTGTTCTTGTTCCATCCCATTTTCTCCACTTGCCACTCTTTTATCCTCTTTTTACTTAGGTTTCAAGCACTAGGTTTTTAGGTTGACTTTATCTGATGCTTTTTTTTTGTTTTTGTTTTTCTGTACTCTGTGTATATTTAAGTTGTTTTAAGAAATATTTACATGAACATGATTATCAGCCAGAGTTGGAAAAAGCTAGTGAGGTGTAGCTTAATGTTAGAAAGGAGGGAAACAAGAAGGGATATTCTCCTACAAGGCATGCTTTCTTATCACTTCTATAGTCCAACTCCTGACATTTATAAGTGTATCTTTTACACATCATTTGTTGCTATATGATAATGATTTGTTTCATTGAGCAGTGATTATATTGTCAGACACTGTGTGAAACCCTGAAAGCTTGAATTATCCTATTAGCGTAGACAACAAACCTAAGGGGTTTATTTGATTAATAGATCCATTTATTGATAACCTGGAGAATTACAGATGCATTAGATGAGTCTAGAGATCATAACAAGTTTGCTTGGTGTTAGAAAACCGATACAGTGCCAAAATAGATCAGAATCTGAATCATTCTTCCCCCCCAAAATAGAAATTCTTACCTTTTACTGTTTTCCTATGCCCTTTGTGAATGTATATACACTAAAATCACCATCAGGGAAAAACGTTTAGAAAGTATTATCTTTGCATTCAGTTTTAATATTATTCTTACCCTTTGTCAGTTTTCTGTTTCTCTCTCTGCCTCCCAACCAAATCCCAAAGTGTTTGAAATTTCTCTAGATAAATTCTCAAATAAAAAACTATTTAACCCATACAGATACTATTAATTTCAGAGTTGAAAGAAAATTACAAATTAACTAGAAAACTGGAGCTAAATTTAGAGTATTGTGGATACATACCATCACAAAATTATTGTATAAAATAATCACTTTTATTTTGTATTATCAGCGTCACTGTGTTTTTCTTCAGTTTATATTGTGCACATTGACATAAATTCACAGAGTAAAGGGAAGTAAGTCATTTGCATTTTATATAAGTAATTAGCATTAAAATGATGTATGTACTCTGAAAGTCTAGAGGATATAGTTTCATTAATTATCTTCCCCTGATATATTTAAGTGATTTCAGAATATATTCTGCTCTATTTGGATTGGTCTAACAAGGGCAACATTTGATGAATATTTAGAGCTCTTAGAATAGAACTTCTGGAACTTTAGCAACACAATGAGAAATTTTTTGGCTCTGTACAAGTTTTTAAACATGTTTAAAATTATCCTTCCAATACTTGTTTTCTCCTACTTAGAAATTTCATTCTGAAGAATGTGACTTTTGTCAAGACACCGAAGTTCAGCCTGTGCCAAAGAATGACTATGTAATTGGGTAATTTTTTTAAAAGTGGGTTTTGCACACATGTGCAAAAAAAAGAACCCACTGAAAGAAAACAATTTCAATGTGAGCACTGAGCCAATTATCAAACATGTACAATTACTAGGAAATTTGTTTAATCATTCCAAATGTTTGTCTTGTTATTGTATTGTATTCCTCTGTGTTCTAATATACCTTATCCTCTCTGGATAGTTAAGAGACTTAGATAGCCTATTGACTTTAATAAATAGGGTCTTCCAATTTATTAATTGAACTATCCCCTGCCCCTCAAGGAACATAAAAACAGTATCTCTAAATTAGTATATCACTAAATTAGTATATCCTTCAATGTTAAGGTTTAAAATGGGGGTTAAATTAATTTTGAATTGTTATGTACTTCTTGTTCTAGATCATGCTAGAAATTTGGAATTTTCCAATTCTGTTGACCTCCATCTAATGTCTGTGAAGATGCATGTCTTCCCTCCAGTATTTATTTCTTTTAAAGTTTCCAGAATGGAGGCTCATGAAACTCTGCCTACTGCTTACCATCCCATTTTCACTATAATAATTGGTCGATTATTTAACTCGACCAATAATCACATGTAACCAATTAATTAACTTGGATACTGATTCTGCTATTTTAACAAGACTATTTACAAGCAATTCAGTAAATATATTAAATTGGTTTATTTATTGTGGTTTTTTTACATATTAGTATTATATCAACATTACTTATAAATTGTAAAATTATAATTATATTGCTAACTTATCTCCGCTGCTTTTCTGTTTTTTTTTTTTTTTTCATATTTTCCCCTTTCTTTCTTATATCCCAATTAGGTTCCATAGTTATATTCAAGTCAGTAAAATATCCATAGAAACTCTCATTAAGAAAACCTTTCGGTGATTCTTTTCAGTCTGGATCAAATGAGAAATAAACCAGCTAGTCAAGAAAACTGGCAAACATTGTCTATCCCACCAGTGCAAAGAAACTCACCATCAGCTTTCTCAATCATCAGGGTCTAATTCCTGTAAGCACTGATGTAAGCACAGATCACATTGGAAAAAAACAAGGTTGGCACTCTGTGGCCATTGTCTGAATGGTCTCAGGCAGCTTTACCCACACTTTGACAGATGCCAGAGAAATAACAAGAGTATATATTGCAATTTAAATCATTCAAAAATTCTGGGGTAAAATATTTACTTTCTTCAAATGAAAGTTTATCAAGAGTAATTTAAGCAGTGTTTACGTTCTGCCCACAAAATGTATTTTTCACACCTTGGTGAATCATGATACTCCATCTTAAGTTTGAATCACCTAATTCATTTCCTTTCTACTGTGTAGTTAAATTCCTTTGTACAGTAGCAACACCAACATTGCTGTTACCAGATATTTCATCTATCACTCCACTCAGTTTTAATAGAATTTCACTCTTTGTTTCTCTGTTGAATTTTTCTTGTATATTCTACTCATTCCCTCTTTCAATGACCATTTTTGTTAGATGTCACTTGGGTGATCTATGAGAAACAGGGAAGCAGTCTAATGACATACTTTGTTGTCTGCACATGAACTAAGAATGATCACAAAATGATCGATCATCAACAGATTTTGAGAGTAGTAATACAATTGGTCATTGATTATGATACACATCTATTACTTATGTAGTGATTTGTGGACTGAAGAGTTAGCACCTAAGATTGTACTCTGTACAATGATTCAGGTTACTATGCCATACCTGAATGATGAAACCAGGTTTTGGGGAAGTAGGTTATTTACTTATATGTAGATGTACAGGAAGCAAAAAGAACACCAAACTACTTTAATGAAAAAAAAAAAAAAACTACAGCCAGGCACATTATTGTAAAACTTCCAAGAACCCAAGACAAAGAAAAAATAATGAGAATGACTAGAGAGAAAAAGCAGATAAACTACAAAGGAAAACCCATTAGGCTGACATCAGACTTCTCAGAAGAGACTCTCCAAGCAAGAAGAGAATGGAGCCACATCTTAAAAAAACTCCAAGACAAAAAGTGCCAGCCTAGAATTCTCTACCCTGCAAAGTTGTCCTTCCTGTATGAAGGAAAAATTAGAACCTTCTCAGACAAACAAAATCTCCAAAAATTTGCTACCACCAAACCCTCCAAGAAATATTGGAAGAAGCGTCAGGACCAAAACTCTTAGACAAATAAGTAGAATATACATAACAAGAAACCAAAGCAGAACCTCAAAATGACCTCTAGAAAACCAACATTAGAACCCCACACATCAATAGTCACTCTAAATGTCAATGGTCTAAACTCATCAATCAAAAGACACAGACTTGCAGACTGGATCAAAAGAGAGAACCCAACATTCTGCTGTCTCCAGGAAAAACATCTAATTCCTAAAGATAAACATAGACTGAAAGTGAAAGGCTGGAGAACAATTCTACAAGCAAACAGTCCCAAGAAAAAGGCAGGGGTAGCCATTCTTATAGCAGATAAAGCAGATTTTAGAATTAAAAAAGTGACAAAGGATAAAGACAGACACTACCTAATGGTGCATGGTTCAACTCACCAAAAAGACTTAACAATTATCAACATATATTCACCAAATGAGGGAGCACCAAGATTCATAAGACAGCTACTAGTAGAACTGAAATCAAATATTGGTGAAAATACATATGTCATAGGAGACTTTAACACCCCACTCTCACCAAAAGACAGATCAGTAAAACAAAAGCTAAACAAGGACACAAAAGCTTTAAAGGAAGACCTAGACCAAATGGACCTAATAGATATCTACAGGACACTGCACCCCCCAAAAAGGGAATACACCTTCTTTTCAAATGCACATGGATCCTTCTCTAAAATTGACTACATTTTAGGACACAAGGAAAACCTAAACAAATACACAAAAATCAAAATTATACCAACTTTTTTCTCTGATCATAAAAGCATCAAACTAGAAATTAGCAATTAAGAGAAAGCAAGAAGAATATCCAATACATGGAGACTGAACAATATGCTACTAAATGAAGAATGAGTAACAGAAGAAATTAAAGAAGAAATTAAAACCTACTTTGAAACAAACGACAAAGAAGACACAACATTCCAAAATGTCTGGGACTCAGCAAAAGCATATCTAAGAGGAAGGTTCATAGCAATACAGGCCCATATCAGAAACCAAGAAAACATCCAAAGAAAAAACCTCATATCCCAACTCAAAAAATTAGAAAAAGAACAACAAGAAAAGTCAAAGCCCAGAAGAAAACAAGAAATAATAAAAATAAAAGAAGAAATAAATAACATAGAAACCAAAAACACAATCCAGAAGATCAACAAAACTAAGAGCTGGTTCTTTGAAAAAATAAATAAAATTGACAAGCCCCTTGCAAAGCTCACAAAGAAAAGAGAAAAGACTCAAATAAATAGAATCACAAATGAGAAAGGAGAAATCACCACAGACACAAAATAAATCCAAAGGATAATCAGAGACTACTATGAACATCTATATGAAAACAGATTCAACAATCTGAATGAGATGGACAAATTCCTGGAAAAATATAACTACCCAAAATTGAACAATGAAGAAATAGAGTCTAAATAATCCAATCACAAGCAGTGAAATTGAAGCAGTTATAAAAACTCTCCCTAAAAAGAAGAGCCCAGGACCTGATGGCTTTACAAATGAATTCTACCTGACATTCAAAGAGGAAATAACACAAATACTATTAAAACTCTTCCAAAAAATTGAGAAAGAAGGGGCGCTCCCAAACACATTTTATGATGCAAACATCACACTCATACCAAAACCAAATAAGGACAGCACTAAGAAAGAAAGCTATAGACCAATTTCCCTAATGAACACAGATGCAAAAATTTTAAACAAAATACTAGCAAATTGAATCCAATGATGCATACAAAGCATTATTCACCATGACAAAGTGGGATTTATCCCAGGGGCACAAGGATGGTTCAACATCCGGAAATCAATCAACATAATCCACCACATCAATAAGAAGAAAAACAAAAACCATATGATCATATCAATAGATGCAGAGAAAGCATTTGACAAAGTGCAGCATCCATTTATGTTAAAAGCCCTTGAAAAACTGGGGATCAAAGGAACTTACCTCAACATAATAAAAGCCACCTATGACAAACCCACAGCAAACATCATCTTAAATGGGGAAAAACTAAAATCCTTCCAGTTAAGATCTGGAACTAGGCAAGGGTGCCCACTCTCTCCATTACTTTTTAACATTGTTTTGGAAGTTTTAGCCAGGGCAATAAGACAAGAGAAAGATATAAAAGGGATACAAATAGGAAAAGAGGAACTGAAACTATCATTA
>PVHY01013654.1:0-31476 GCA_004024945.1 Uropsilus gracilis
CTGAAGCTTACAAGCACGAGCCACCATGCCCGGCCCCCCCTATACTTTTAAATAGACAAAAGATGCATACTTTTTCGTGACTATCAACTTTTTTGTTTTCATTTGCAATCAAATCTTCATTCTTCTTTGATAGTATTTTCATTTCCACAATTCACATCAACGGATGTACTTACTAACCACTTACTCCGTATTTAGAGCTGTACAAGATGTGTTAAACCAGTTTTATAAAAGTCAGAATTCTTCCTTAACATGTGTTTTTGTGCATGTGCAAGTATCAGTTATGTCCTAATATATGTGAGTTTTTTGTGCACACACATGTCATATGCACACATAAGCCAACAAGTCCCTTCCTTCACATGCATATTACCACCTTCTATTAAACTAGGGGATGCAGCAAGTTTATTTGAATGTTGTACAATACTTTGTATCACATATCCAGATATTCATACCAAAGATAGTCAGGAATTTGACCTGTTTCTTGTCCCTTATATGTTTTGGTTACACCTTACCTATTTAGAAAATGTTCAGTGGTAACCTCCAAGATTTGAATATGAATGTGATACATAATCCTCCAATTGTTCATTTAAGCTGTTACTAGATTATAGGTATAGTGTAACTGGTCAGTGATCCTTTTTTTTGAGACTAGGTCTTGATATTTTTGCCCACGGAACCGCAGGCTCTTGTTGCCCGGGGTACCACAGACTCAAGCAATCCTCAGCTTCCCAGGTAGCTGGGATTACAGGTGCACGCCACCATGCCCAGCTATATTTTTTGTATATAGGTCTCGCTACGGGCCCAAGGTGGGACTCAAACTGCAATCCCTAGCCCCTGCCACTTCATAGGCTGAGGCTTACAGGCACGAGCCACTGAGCCCGGCTAGTGATCCTTCTTGTACACAAATACTTTTTCCTTCCAGCAAATATGAGCCTCAAGATGACTAGACAGAGAATGCAGTTAATATCCTTAGTACATAAAAAAAATTGTCCATTTATCACAGGAATTGAAAATATATATGTATAGTCATTGAAATGTACTACGTATGCTTTTGAAGACTTATTTTCATTATACCACTTACCTACACAATTAAAATTCTTATATTACACAGGAAACTTCTGAAGATAGTTTTGTGGCTCTAGTCTATGTAGGATAAGAAATATTAACTATAGGCCGGGCATGGTGCGCATGCCTGTAAGCGGCAGTCTAGGAAGCCACGGCTGGAACCGGGGATTGCGGTTGGAGTCTCACTTGGGGGAATGTTGTGAGACCTCGTTCCAAAAAAATAGCTAGGCGTGGTGGTGCACGCCTGTAAGCTACCTGGGAGTTGCTTAAGTCCGTGGTACCCTGGGCAATGTGAGCCTGCGGTTCCATAGGCAAAAATAGCGAGACCTAGTCTCAAAAAAAAAAAAGTATAGGGAACCCCTTGTTCTATCCCTCTCAAACAGTTTTGGTTCCCTGCAATATGAAGCTGAGCTGCTAGACACTAAAGAAGCAACGTGAAACAATGGAAAGAAAGATAAATTATATTCAATCATTTCTCTTTTCATATCAATTCAATAAACAAGGTTAACCAAAATACCGGAAATCAAGGTATCAAACCATGTCAGAAACTGTAATTGTGCCTCCATTTTAAATATTTCTCTATTCTTGTTAAAATGAAAAACAATCTAGATACCTGCACACCCACATACTTACCTGTACGCTTATACATAGATACACGGTCAACAAATTGCCACAAGGGGGCGCTTCAAGGATGGAGGGAAAACTAGGCTTATTTCCTTTAGATGTTTATTTCATTGACCATTGGGAGCACATTTTCAAATTTTAAGAGAAACACCTGTTAAAATCCTTTGCTTCTCTTTAGTTATGTTGGATGCTCATATCTTAAGAGTGTCTCTCCATATCTTAGAATCCAAGTCTTTTAAAGTAGATGGTTAATGGATCTAGTGGCTACTAAATGAATCCTTACAATATCAAATACAGGATAAAACAGTAAAACTGCCATGTCTTACACAGATGCAATGAATGTGATCAAAGTCATGAACAACACTTAGGAAAATTTTTCTAGTGAAACAGAGAAGCCAGATTTTTTAAAGTTAGGATTACTGAAAGGTGCAATGGCGTGCACCTGTAATCCCAGTGCTGGGAGGCTGAGGCCAGGGATTGCTTGAGTTTGTGGGTTCAAGACTACCCCACGCAACAGTGAGACCTAGGTGTTGTTCATAAAATAACCAGGCATGGTGGCGCACGTCTGTAATCCCAGATGCCTAGGAGGTTGAGGCTAGGGATCACTTGAGTCCGTGGGTTCAGGACGACCCAGGCAACACAGTGAGACCTACTCTCTTTAAAAAAGAAAAAATTAGGATTACTATAAACTGCCTATTTTGGTACATTTTTTACATCTGGCACACAATATAAGTGTTTTTGCTTTAAGAATACAAAAAATTAACTCAAAAGGAAATCTACACTCCTTTTTTTTTTTAAGACTAGGTCTTGCTGTTTTTGCCTGTGGAACTGCAGGCTCATGTTGCCCGGGGTACCACAGACTCAAGCAATCCCCAGTCTTAGCTTCCCAGGTAGCTGGGATTACAGGCACGCCCACCACGCCCAGCTATTTTTTGGGGACTAGGTCTCACTACGTGCCCCTGGCGGGACTTGAACCGCAATCCCTGCTGCTGGCCATGGCTTCCTGGGCTGCCACCTACAGGCATGCACCACCATGCCCGGCCCACTCCTATGTTCATTGCAGCACTGTTGACAATAGCCAGAACACGGAAACAACCCAACTGCCCAAAAACTGATGAATGAATCAAAAGAGTGTGGTCTATTTAAACAATAATTTAAACAATTATTCAGCAATAAAAAAAGACAAACTCATGTCAAGTATGGCAACATGGATGGAGCTAGAAGGAATTAGGCTAGCTGAAATAAGCCAAAGAGAAAAAGATAAATGCCAGCTGGTCTCACTTATATATGGGATATAGGGAAAACAAACAAAATGACAAGAAAAGGTTAAATTAACAAACTGATAACTGAACTGAAGCATACAGCAAGGGAAAGGGAAGGAAGGAGGGGAAATTCAGGGGTGGGAAGAGCACAAGCAAATAGGATGATGGTTCATGGGTGATGTGGTGGGAGAAATTTGGGGTATACAATGTAAGAAAAAAAATATATAAAATGAATTAAAAGAAATACACTGTAATAAAGGTATCCATATGACTCTATGGATACATAACTGAAATCACTAAAGGTGGTAGTTGCTGAAATTATATCCAAAAGATTAACTGCAAAACACAATGTGACACATGTCCTGAAACAGTGATCATGTAACCCTCTAAAGGCCCTGGCATGGAGGAAAAGTGTCAAGAGCTGTGTGTGCTCTCACTACTGGCCTGCTTTGATAAAGCGGCTAAATATTTGCTTAATTGGAAAATAATACCACCTTCTGGTGGAGTAGGTTTGGCCAAGACTTGAGCAGTTTCAGGGGAAACTCCTTTGTTGTTGATTGCTTGTTGGTGACTCTAAAAGTTTCGTGCAAAATAAACTCAGGGCCACAGTTCAGAGAGAGAGGCTGTGAGTCACTTCTGTCGGGGTCTTCTTGACTCACCTATAATCCTTATCCTCCCCCTCGGAACCGTCCGCTCACACTGACCGTCCGATCGCGGCTGACTCACGACAGAAAAGGGCTCAGGTCTTTCTGCATGTATTTCATTTCTTTTTCTTTTTTTGAGACTAGGTCTCGCTATTTTTGCCCGTGGAACTACAGGCTCACGCTGTCCAGGGTACCACAGACTCAAGCAATCCCCAGCCTCAGCTTCCCAGGTAGCTAGGATTATAGGCGCGCACCACCACGCCCAGCTATTTTTTGGGACCAGGTCTTGCTGTGCTGCCCCGAGCGGGACTCGAACCGCGATCCCCAGACCCCACGGCAACTCCATAAGCTGTTGCTTAGTTTCTGTTTTAAACTCAAGTTCCATTTCACCACCATGAGAAATGAAATGCCAGGATCTCTACCTAGAGACACTTCCTTGATGAGCTCAGCAGCAGCATGGCAGCCCTGCACGAGTATCCTGGTCCAGGTCGACAGATCCCGATGAGTCTCTACCCTGAAGAGATGCATCTCAATGCCCTGGCGAGAGCCCGTCCTGGTAGCAAATGTGAGGTCAGATCCAAGTGAAGGTGATCGACAGCCAGAACCGGAGTGAACCAACCTAGGACCAAAAACAAGCAAGGATCAAAAGTGATTATCGCCAGTAGAGAAAAACAGCTAATGCTAAAGGCTAAGCAGAAAATGATTTAAAAAAAAATTAGTGGTTTCTAGAGAAATCCATTGAACGCAAGACCATAGTAGATTGTATTTTGTTTAAAAAAAAAAAAAAACAAAAAAAATCCTGGTGGCATAGGCAGAATACTGGACTGGATGGCCAAGGCCCTTATTTTTGACGTGCCCTTTAATGCTCCCAAGAGCTATGCATTTAAAAGAGTTTTAATAATGATAAATCCCCTCACAACAAAACCTCCCCCCATTATCAGCAACCCTCAGCACTTTTTTAAAAATCAAAGATGAATCTACATCGACACATCATAATCACCCAAATGAGTTTACTTTAAGGCTCACACTTGGTGTCACATTATTTTAGAGAAATTTACAATGATACATACACACTATTATAATAGTATACAGAGTGCTCCCTGCCATAAAAATCCTCTGTACGGGGCTGATCCATCTTTCCCTTTCCCTGAGTGATTTTTATTGTCTGCATAGTCTTGCTTTTTCCATTGTGTCACATAGTTGGAATGACAGCAGAAAGCCTTTTCAGGTTGGCTTCATTCGTATCAGTCATACATCACTTAACGACTTCCCTGTCAAAAATATACATGATAGTAATTGCAGAGGTTGTGATATAGCCACTACAGGTAAGTAGTGGGTTCCACCAGTTAGGACTATGGAATTACTATGCAATAACTGCACAATGATGAAATTGCCTGATGATGCATATCTCAGAATGGACCCTGTCATTAAGTGACAGGGACTGTATGTGTGAGACATACGGAGTAATAAATAATGATACTCTGTATGACAGATGGGAAGACTTAAACATTTTAAGATGGTACTACAACTCCAATTAATTAACAGATTCAGGGCAATCCCTATGAAAATTTCAGCTATTTTTTTTTGGCAGAAATCCATGTAGAAATAAAATATTAAATCCATATAGAAATATGAAAGAATTTGTCATAGTAGCACTTTCCATAATTGCCAAGTCATGGAACTGACTTCTGATAGGCAACAGGATAAAGAACAGGAACTGCCTAGTGATAGGCAACAGGATAAAGAACTTGTAGAATATGTACTCAAAAGAATATGACTCATCTATTTAAAAAAAGATGGAAAAGGGCCGTTTGGGACAAAATGGATGGACCTTGAGATATTATACAAGTGAAATGCAGAAAGTGAAAGATAGATATTGGATGGCTTCACTTACCTGTGGAACATAAGTGACCAAAACACACACTTGCTAAGCCCAGCAAAAACAATCTTCAGACCTAGTAAATTTACAAAGGTCATCAGAGGGAGGAGCAGGGGAAGTAAGGGGATAGAGCACTGGCACAGAAGGTTTGGCAGAGAGCGAGTAAAGCATATCCATGTATGGAAGAGTGAAAATGTAACTTCAATGACATATGCACATGCAAACAACTGATGAGTTAATTCAAAAAAGAAGAAGTAGAAATATAAGGAACTCAGAACCAGCAAAATCATCTTGAAAATAAATGAAGCTGCCAGATTTACATTTTACTTCAAAACTTACCACACACTTACAAAATGAGAGTCCCTCACACTTAAGATTTTTTGACAAGGATATCAAGAGAATTCAGAGGGGGAAAGAATAGTCTTTATAAAGAATGGTATACTGTGATACGTAGTTATTCACATGGAAAGAATAAAGCTTGACTACTACTAAAGCATATACAAAAATTAACTCTGTGGCTAGAAGAACAAGAGCTAAAACTATAGTCTTTTTTTTTTTTTTTTTGAGACTAGGTCTTGCTATTTTTGCCCGTGGAACCACAAGCTCTTGTTGCCCGGGGTACCACAGACTCAAGCAATCCCCAGCCTCAGCTTCCCACGTGGCTGGGATTACAGGCATGCACCACCACGCCCAGCTATTTTTTTGGAACTAGGTTTCACTACTAGGCTCAGGCGGGACTCAAACCGCGATCCCTAGCCCTGGCTGCTTCATAGGCTGAAGCTTACAAGCATGAGCCACCATGCCTGGCCTAAAACTATAGTCTTTAGATGAAAACAAAGGAGTAGATCTCTGTTACCTCTGAGACTAGGGAGAGTCTTCTCAGAAATAACACAAAAAATGCAAACCTTACAGAGAAGACTAACTTGACTTCATCAAAATTAAAAACTGTGCTTCAAGTGACACTGTCAAGAAAGTGAACAATACCATTAGCAAGGAAAAAGATATGTACAAAGCATGTATTTACAAATCTTATATTTGACAAGGTGTTTATAGAATAAATAACTTACAATTCAATAATAAGGTGCAACTCAATTACAGGACAAAAGTATTTGAATAGGCATCCCTCCAAATTAGGGAGATGTGACCAATTAGTGACCAGTAAATACCTGGAAAGATATGTTAGAGAAATACAACTCAAAACCATGAGGAAGTGGTGAAATAGAATGTAGTTACCCACTGATGAGTGTTTAAGGCTGTAGCCACTGCAGAAAAAATCCTGGTATTTCCTCAAGGAGGTTTATAGAGAGAGTTCCACATGACCCAGCAATTCCATTCCTAGGCATATATCCCCCTAACATATTTCCACAAAAGCTTGAGCATAATATTATAACAGCACTGCTCATAATAGTAAAAAAAAAAAAAAGGGAAGAATTCTAATGGCTACCAACTGTGGTATACTAATACGATGGAATAAATTTGTGATACACACAATAGCATGATGAACCTTGAAAACACTATGCTAAGTGAAAGAAGGCAGGCAAGAAGGCAGACATGGTCTTTGTCCCTTAGATAGCTGGGGATGGAGCAAGCAGAGCACAGGTCCCCCACCCAGGAAAAGGACATTGCACCAGAAAAGGGAAGAGACCAAAGGGTCAAACACCAAGCAATAACTTGCAAGGAAAGGGAGGTGGAAGCTACCCGAGGGATATTGGGCGGAGGGGAAGAATGATGGGTCATAACTATACAAATATGACTGAGACTGTATCAAGAAAATAAAAGTTTGAAAAAAGGGCAGGCACAAATTTGATACATAAGCTCTAGAGTTTCCAATTACCCAAAATGCCTAGAACAGGCAGATCTGTAAAGACAGAAAAGTGATTCTTGATTGCTTAGGACTCATTGAGAGGAAAATGAGGACTGATTATTACTAGTGCAGGAGTTTCTTCATGGCTAGGAGTCATGAGTGTCCTAACACTGACTGTGGTATTTGCTGCACAATTCTGTGTTAAACCTGCTGAATGGTAATAGTGAAAAACACAAGCAATTTTCCTTAAGCTCATTAAACTAACATTTTGTTTCATAACAACTATTAACAAGGTTTAACTTATTCACTTCTTCCAAAAATAAGAAGTTCTAGGTAGATTATAAGAGAACAAACATATACCTCACTTGGAAGGAATCACTCGAGTTTTCCATGCAGGCTATTTGGAAACACAGGCGAGGAACAGATACCCAAGAAAAATAAATAAAACGGCTTGTTCTGAGCTTTACCATGGGCTGGAACCCTACACTGCTGGTTCTCCCCTCACTCCTGTGATAGGAATCTGAGCAAGAACATAACAGTCAGCTAGTTGGACACATTTCCTTTAGTTGTCATGGAGTTCTACTGGCTTAGATAAAAGGCAAGAGATGTCTTTCAAGGAAAAGGCAGTTCTTCTAATCCACCAATTGGTTTAGCCAAGTCAAATGAAGTTAAGTTCTCAACCTTGACTCACTAGTGTCACCAGGTGCATAGCTTTTAAAACTTACTGATGTCTGCCCCACATTTTACTGATGTCAGAAATTCAGATTTAATTGGTCCAGAGAGGAGCCCAGGCACTTGTATTAAAAATCCTCCAGATAACTCAAATATGTGGCCACAGCTGAGAAGCACTAAACTACTGATCTGCTAACTTTCTGGTCTGAGGACATTTTAATGCTTTGTTTGTTCTGAGAACAGAATAGGCAGATTTACTGCAATACTCTGAAGGGAGCAGGGGGCAAGACAGGCCAGGTCTGCACCACTTTCCTATTCTTCGTTGCCGGGGGTATCACAGACTCAAGCAATCCCCAGCCTCAGCTTCCCAGGTAGCTGGGATTACAGGCGCGCGCCACCACGCCCAACTATTTTTTTTGGAACTAGGTCTTGCTACAGCCCCAGGCGGGACTCAAACTGCAATCCCTAGCCCCGGCCGCTTCATAGGCTGAAGCTTACAAGCACGAGCCACCGTGCCCGGCCTCACTTTCCTATTCTTAAAAACCAGGGAGCACTCCAAAGTGTTTTGGTTTGTAAGTTTACTGATATTTACTATAATTAGAAATTAAAACAAAAACATCAGTTTATTTAAAAAACATAAATAGCAAATCTGCTACAAATTAATATAAATGATTTCTTTCTTAAAATATTTCTCAAAAAATTAATATGAAGAGTGGCAGTATTTTATTTTATTTTTTGTAAGTCACTTTGATATCCAACTTAATAAAAGATAGTTGAATTTTCGCATCTGCTTCTGCACTCTGTTGCAGCATGTAGTTGGAAGCATATAAGAAAACAGATAGGTAGTTGGAAAAGGAAGAAGAATTTCAACAGCTTTTGTGGATAATTGTGGATAACCTTTCATCCTGCAAACTACAAGTCGGCAAGGGATTTCTTAAAAGTTAGCTGTAAGGTAAAATATGAAATTATCAATAAAGTTTTTGTTCAGTTGTAGTCAAAATCCATCATCTCTTCTACACTCTGAATAAATCTTTTTTACCCATGTGTAACACCAGGTATTAGTCATTTGGAAAAAAATTTTTCACTGAGTTATGCAGATATTCTGAATGATAAAAACATTTCATTATACAATAGCAAAAAGTTACACTTGCTAATACTGCTACTGCTCTCATTAGAAGCCTTTAGGTAGCAAGAAGTTATCAAGTTCAGTAGCAATTTTCCAGAATTCTGATTTCTGTTTGAAAGATAGAACTTCATAATTAGCAACAAATGCTATTAGTGCTTTCCTTATGTGACAAATTCACGTGGGTTACTTTAGAAAAAAATTTCTGACAAAGACCCAAGTCTGACTATTTTTCACCCAGTTTTTTTTTTAAATAAAAAATGGTGTTTCATGAAGAGCAACTCAGCTTGCAGCTTAATCATACATGTGTTTTCTTCCTCTGAGTCACTAGCATTAGTAGAAAAAGAACTAGAGCAAATATGCCATACTCAGCACATGACAGATGTGCTCTCTGAATACTTCTCATTTTGTCGCAGACTACAAGAAGAGGAAAACTCAAGGGCCATGGTTAAATAAAACCATTAATTTTTACTTCTTCAACAAAGACATTTTGAGATGAAATTGGCATTCCCCCCCCAAAGTTCCCAACCACTTTGATTTGTGCTACGGCACCAGCAAATTCCAACCTCACTGCAAATATCACCATGTCGGGAAAAAGCAAATAATATTTTAGTATTACTGTAGAAATAGTCAGAACTATCACCTTGAAGACGGCATTTCCAGAGGTTCATGAAGCCTATTCTGAGAACCACCTTACTGATGATTCTCCGAGAACCAACATGTCAGCTGAACATTAGCTAACTCAGAAAGAGTTAAGGAGGCTTCAAATTTATAATCCAAATAAAACAGAGCGCTGGCGAAAGTGAAAGGGTATAGTCTATCACATTCATTTGATTGCTAATCCCAAATCAGACATTAAAAAACACAAAGTCTGGGAGAAATTCTTCCTACAGATTTGATTATGAAATATTTGAGAGACCCTAATTCAAGCCAGCTGCTGGACATGCTGTAGCGCAGCCCGCTGGAACACCCTGCCCAAAAAGGCCCCCTTTACTGGGGAGCTCAAGATGAGCTCATGCAGAGGCAGGCGTTTGGGGAGTTTTTGCCACGTAAGCCTCATAAGCACACCACCACTCAACATCCCATACTGTAAAGCAGTCACATTTTTTCTCCTCTAGTCAAACTAAGTTCAGAGGAAAAGACTATGAAAACGCATCTCCTTTAAAATGTTTTCCTACATGTATCATATCATTATCTCAAGAAATGTACAAATAAAAATCCTTGATGAAAAAAATTACCACTTTCATGTTCCTCATCATGATTAAATACCTGCTATAGCACACACACCACACACACACACACACACACACACACACACACCCCTTTGTTTTCCCAGACACACACACCCACCCACCCTTTGTTTTCCCAGAATTTGTAATTGTGCAAGCTGACGTAAATGGTTATAATCAGGGTCCTCAATTTCTTTTTCTGCCCTATGTGTTTATGCTTTTTCTTTTATTTCCCCTCATTCACTCACAAGAATATGTTCCAAAATATTAGAAAAAACTAGAGCGAATATTCAGCTCTTTCTCATTACTCACAAATCTCAAATTCTCTTTCCCAACACTAAAAAGACAAAAACACACTATTTTCTGGCCTGGCCTCTCTCTGTGGGATATATCCTGTTCTGATTCCACCTTCTGGTCTCCTTCAGCTGTCATACTCTAACCACTTTATTCTGTCACACAGTGACTTCAATCAATTCCATCTGACTGACAAGTCCACACAAAAAAACTAAACCTCTCCTCTGCCTGTAATCTTTGCTCCTGATCCACAGGTACTTCCTGAACAAGGAGTAAAGAATCTCTTCTGCTTCATTAATTAAACTTATGAAGGCCCCACCCATTTAATTAGTGGCTAAGTTCAATTTGCATGTCTAGGTTGATCCAAATAATACATCTGAATTCTTCCCATTTAATATAAAACTGTCATTACTTATACAAACTGTTGGGTACAGCTAAGCTTCTTTTTATCCAGTAAAATTAAACTATATGTATTCTTGACACAGAATTCTTCTTTGACATATTTTCAAATTAATAATAAAGAATTACTGCTCACACCTACCCTATCTCATTAGGATCCACAAAAATAGAAACTCTGCAGCACAGAAAAGTTAATTAACATACTCCCAATTACCAACTATAAGTGGCAATATACAAAAGGGATTCAAACTCAGTTTATTTTTGTTTTCTTCTTTTTTTTGATTTGTTTTTTTTTTTTGAGACTAGGTCTCGCTATTTTTGCCTGTGGAACTGCAGGCTCTCGTTGCCCAGCGTACCACAGACCCAAGCAATCCCCAGCCTCAGCTTCCCATGTAGCTGGGATTACAGGCGCGCACCACCACACCCAGCTATTTTTTTGGAACTAGGTCTCACTACGGGCCCCAGGTGGGACTCGAACTGTGATCCCTAGCCCCGGCCACTTCATAGGCTGAAGCTTACAGGCACGAGCCACCGTGCCCGGCCCTCAAACTCAGTTTATTAAGGTCTGATCTCAGTCCTTTCTATTAAATCTTACTATTATTTTGAATTATGAATTTGCTTTAATTATAACAGTTTGAGGTATAATTCACATACTTTATGCACGGAAAGCATACAGTTCAATGGATATGAGTATATTCAGAGCTGTGCAACCATCACAGTTTATATTAACACTCCAACAAAAAATTCTATAGCCATGAGCAATCACTCCCTATTTTTTCCAACCCTCATCTCTAAGGCAACAACTACTTCACTTTTCAATCTCTATATATATTCAAGAAATTTCTTACCTACAGAATAAAACAATATTGTCATTTTTTGCATTTCACTTCTTGGACTTTATGCATAAAGTCTTCAAGGTCTATTCATGTTCCAGGAGAATATCAGAACCTCTTTTTTATGCCTGAATAATATTCCACCATAGGAATTTATCACCTTTTGTTTATTCATCAGTTGATTGACAGTTAATTGTTTTTTTTTGTTGTTTTTTTGAGTCTAGGTCTCGCTATTTTTGCCCGTGGAACTGCAGGCTCACGTTCCTGGGGGTACCACAGACTCAGGCAATCCCCAGCAGGTGCGTGCCACTACGCCCAACTATTTTTTTGGGACTTGGTCTTGCTACAGGCCCCCAGCAGAACTCGAACCTCGATCACTGGTCTGGGTGTGGCTTCCTAGGCTGCCACCTACAGGCATGAACCACCACCCCTGGCCTTAATCGACAGTTAATTGTTTCTACTTTTGGGTATGAATGAAAACACTATAATGAATAACACTATATGACAACTTAGTATAAGTTTTTGTGAGCTCATGGTTTCATTTCACTGGAGTACATACCTTGGAGTGGAATTGCTATATCACCTGACATACAGCCTTTTGAATAACTGTCAGTTTTCTACATCAACTGTACCTTTCACATTACCACCAGCAGTATAAGAGGGTTTCATTTTCTCCACCTCCTGGCCTATACTTATTATTATCTGTCTTTTTATTATAACCACCTTAGTAGGTGGGAAGTGGTATCACATTATGGTTTTGATTTGCAATTCCCTGATGGATATTTATACTGAACATAATCTCATGTGATCACTAGTCATTTGTATATCTTCTTTAATTGCATCTATTCAGATTCTTTTTCTATTTTTTAAATTGGATACTTTAACTTTTTATCATCAAATTTAAGAGTTTTTTATATTTTTGTATCTTATATATCTTTATGGATACAAGTCCCAGATTATAAATTATTTACAAATATTTTCTCCCATTCTTTGGGTTGACTTTTTCACTTACTTTGTAGATAACATTTGAAGCACAGCTTTTAATTTTAATGAAGTTATATTTATTTGCTTTCTTTGCCTATGTTTGCTGTCATATCTAAGAAGAGTCTGTTCAAGTCCGAGCCCAAATTATAAAGAACCATTCCTGGCCGGGCATGGTGGCTCATGCCTGTAAGCTTCAGCCTATGAAGCGGCCGGGGCTAGGGATCGCGGTTCCAGTTCCGTCTGGGGCCCGTAGCGAGACCTAGTTCCAAAAAAAAATAGCTGGGCGTGGTGGTGCGCGCCTGTCATCCCAGCTACCTGGGAAGCTGAGGCTGGGGATTGCTTGAGTCTGTGGTACCCTGGGCAACGAGAGCCTGTGGTTCCACAGGCAAAAATAGCGAGACCTAGTCTCAAAAAAAAAAACCAAAAAAACAAAACCAACCACTCCTGTACTTTCTAAGAATTTGTAGTTTTAGCACTTAAGTCTAATTTGTCTTTCTTCCTTAGCTGCAGATTAATACCATACTGACAGCACACTTACAACCACCCTGTTTCCTTCTTTTATGCCTGAGCACTTTGGTGGTTTAAATGCAATCTACAGTGAGAAATTACTTGTGTATGGAAATGTCATGTGTGGTATTGAATTTAATTCATCTATGAGATGTTACAGGTTTCTGTTCCATCTCACCAGTGATATAGTTAACGTCACTGAAATATCTAAGGAAATGTCTAAGCGTAAAGCTATCCTCCATGCACTCTAAGACCATAACTAGAGTTTCGCTTCTTGGGCAACTTTTAAAGTTAAACAATCTCTACAATCAGATTCATGAGTCCTAAATCTTTGAAAATATAAATTGTTCTGCTTATAACTACTGAGATATTTATTCACAGGTTTTGTAAGGGTTCTGATATGCTCCTAATGTTACTATGCTAAAGAAACTATAATTTATGTAACAGAATTTAAATCAACCAAGATTTATTGATCATAAGCAAAACTTTGTAAGAGTGCTGAGATGACAAAGCTGAAGTTTCTAACCAGAGGGAGATTATAATTGAGAACATATAAAAGCTGAAAAACAGAAAAACTAATAATTAAATTCAGTCTTTTGCAAGCCTCTTCTCTCCTGAAGGAATTAGTGAAGGTGTAGCTCCCTAATTCTGTGGTACAATAAAACCTTTACTATGTAATCTAGCAAACTACAGAGATATACTTGAAAAGCTAAGTGAAAATTTTACTTTTATTGAAAAAAAGATGCATGTAAGGGAACTTGGCAAGTTGATGGACATCTTCTATGTGATAGTCTTCCTGAAAAATAAATAGTACTCTTCCTCACCTGAATCTTCACCTGCTCAAAACAGGATCTCCCTCTAGTCTTCGCACTTTGTACCCAGTGGTTCCATCATTCAGTTTTCTTGATTATCAAATAGTTTTCTGTAGGGCTCCTTTTTAATGTGTAGTTTTTGAGTTATAGCAAAACCTGATTCTTCTTTACGTTTAAATAAAGCTGAATGTCAATCTGTTTTCTAGTTTCACTAGTTTCTAATTACCTATTAAGATCTCTTCATGCCCAAATCTATGTTTCTCATTCTTGTCCCTTTTCACTCTCCACATCTAGTTAGAAATATTCTGATGAGCCGGGCACGGTGGCTCGTGCCTGTAAGCTTTCAGCCTATGAAGCAGCCAGGGCTAGGGATCGCGGTTCGAGTCCCGCCTGGGGTCCGTAGCGAGACCTAGTTCCAAAAAATACAGCTGGGCATGGCGGCGCGCGCCTGTCATCCCAGCTACCTGGGAAGCTGAGGCTGGGGATTGCTTGAGTCTGTGGTACCCTGGGCAACGAGAGCCTGCGGTTCCACAGGCAAAAATAGCAAGACCTAGTCTTAAAAAAAAAAAAAAAAAAAAAGAAAGAAATATTCTGATGCTTTGGGTCAAATTCATGTTAATTTGATAGAATCAATATTATGTGCTTTTATACTAGAAAGAAAAGTTGAAGAATACTTCAGCTGAGTTGTGTGGTTTATCTGCAGTACTACATTCTGGTTTAAATGATTTCATCATTCAATCAAAAGTTGCCACAATTTTCAGTGGTATTCTAGTCACAGTCAATAAAGTTAAGAAAAAAAACCCATCATTTACTTATCTTCATGACTAAGCAGGTTTTGAAGGGAGCTGCTGGGAAACCACTTCAACAACTTTTAAAAATGTGCAGAAACAAGTACGAGTGACAGAAGCAACTGATTCTGTCTCCGAAATACAAAATAATCATTAAGATGGTGAAAAGAAAATTTTGGCCTCAATCAACTATACCAGCTACTAAATACTGTTAAATATAGCTCCTATGTAATTAAATACTACTGTAGGCATCTCAAATAATAAAATTCCCTTTAAAATTCCTAAGTGTATTTGAGGTAGCAAGGATATTTTATATTTTGCCTTTATCCTTACCTTGTGGCAACAAGAGGGTAACTATGACACGGTGATGCCCAGGCATCTCTTGTCCATGGCATACAGTCATAAAGCAGCAAATCCTTCTCAGTCACAGCCATAAGCACTGGTCTCCACTGTTGTCTTCCACCATCTAGTTTTGCCTGTTACAGTGGTGAAATCCAAAATGCAGAAAAACTATAAAGATATGCAATTGCAAAAGTCTACTCAGTGAGACCTAATATAATGGGTCTCCATTTTGTTTCCCCACTTGAGATACTGAAAATATTCCATCCATCAGGTTCCTTCCCACTAATGGGGATTCTCCATTGGGAGGTGTAGGATAAAATGCCTTTTCTGAAAAAGTTCTTTCCCCATGAGTTACAGATAGTATCTAGTGACATGACAGTTTTCTGTGTTCCATAATAACTAATTATCACCAACTCTAATTAAATATATAGTAATCTGTTCAAAATAATAGCTTTATTATGTTTGATGTGGGAGTAACATGTTCTAAGTATAGAATAGAAACACAAATTCTAAAAAAGAAACAAACACAAAATTCTACCACCAACCAAGTCTGTTTAATTTAAATACCAATGTTTTCCAAATATTTTTTCATCAAGACCTACAATAAAGAATGTTTCATGGCAAGCTACTACACACACACACACACATACATAACTGAATAAAAAAGTTCCAAAACAACACAATCCTTTATATTTTGGGCAGTATCCTCTGATAACTTCTTCTTTTTTTTTTAATGCTGACCAACTAAATTCTATTTTGGAAACAACTGATGAAAACTATCAAAGAGTTCCCTATTAAATTTTAGAAATTTATGTTTCAGTTTCAAATGTACCACTGTGCTTATTTGCACAAAGTTCAGTAATCTCCTTGGGGGTTTAAAAATGCTGAAAAACAACCACTATTTATTCATATTGTCATGGTTCCAAAGCCAAAAAATAAAAGACTATGTTTAAGAAAAATCCGGGTATCATCAGAACTTTTGCCCTCAACGGATGAAACCTTTGGGCAGAGACTGCTTAACCACAGTGTGTTTTAACACAGATCCACTATCACTGTTAGCTTCATGGAGAATTCATATCCACAAATCACTTGCTTTTTAAAGAGCTGTCTTCAGAGCCACTTTCAGCTTTCTCTTCCTTAATGACTTCTGAAGGTAATGTGGATGTGTCAGAATACTTAAACACATCTAGAATCTGCAAAGTGGCTTAGTTCTGTGTTATGATATCTATCACTTATATATAATATCTACCTTTCTTCTAGCTAGAGCCACAAGCTAATTCCATGAGTTGGGAAATGAATTCTAGCAATGAAAAGTACAAAATATAAGACCTAATTCTGAGAATTCAGGCAAAGTGTTGTAGAAATAGTTATATTTTTCTCCCTTCCCCCTCCTTTACCCCTCTAATTATGCTTTTCTTATTAGAGAATCCAAGTCTTCTAGAACTCTGTATTATGCTATAGGTAACTCTGGAGGGAGAATATCAGCTCTAAAGAGGTCCTCTTGGATTCTGAACTTTGTGTTATAGAAACCTAAAGGAATTTGATGTACAGTACTAATTCTTTTCCTCCGAGACTACTAAGGAAAATATTTTAATAAAGAAAGCAATACAAACTCTTCCTAAAGGGTTAAAATGATGATTTTTAAATATTTTAACCAAATTCATGCTCACTTTGGCAGTACATATACTAAAATTGGAACGATACAGAGAACATTAGCATGGCCCCTGCATCGAGAATGACACGCAAATTCGTGAAGCATTCTATATTAAAATAAATAAATAAACTAAAATAAATTAAAAAAAACAAATATTTTAACCAAATCCTAAGAGATCTTGAAAGCTAGAGCAGAGTAAATGCATTTGAAAAACCTAAATTAAATGTATTTTTTCCCAAAGAAGAAATTTTATTTTATTTTATTTTTTGAGACTAGGTCTCGGTATTTTTGCCTGTGGAACCGCAGGCTCACGTTGCCCGGGGTACCACAGGCTCAAGCAATCCCCAGCCTCAGCTTCCCAGGTAGCTGGGATTACAGGCGCGCGCCACCACACCCAGCTATCTTATTTTTTGGAACTAGGTCTCGCTACAGGCCCCAGGAGGGACTTGAACCACAATCCCTAGCCCCGGCTGCTTCTTAGGCTGAAGCTTACAGGCACGAGCCACCATGCCCGGCCCAAAGAAGAAATTTTAGAGTCTAAAGGAAAACTACTATGCCAATATCCAATTATGCATCAGAACTTTTTAATCAAAATTTTTTCAAAAAAGTGTTTATTCTTTAGCTCTTTGAATCACCTTTTCCCTCTTCTTATCACTGTAGGAAAATAAAACCTCAATTTAAGTCATTCTGCTTACTTATTTGCCTTCACTTATAAGAATATTGTTTGTTTCCACCACAGTTAAAATGCTGCCTACTGTATAGAGTAAGTGTTTTCAGTTGTGTTATCAGTTTACAGGCAGTCTTGGGACTTCACTATTGAGTTTTTGGCTAGGGAAAAAATGGATACTAATATTAGGGTTTTAGTTTAGCTGTGCTTCAACACCCACACAAACATGCACCTGGCCAAACAACAGCCTTCTCCAAATTTTATTTTCTAATAAATACAGTTGGATAGTATTGACAATGAAAAAGTACTAAAAGCTATTATTTATTTCCTAAATCTTTTAGTGCTATACTGTTTTTTGGAGAAGTGATACATTTGTTCTTAATTATTACAATAAAAAACAGAGCAAAAACTAAAGACCATTCCGCTAATTCTGATTTTGTGTATATGCTCCTAATTTGAGTCTCTAAACATTATGGGAATTATCACAGACAAAGAAGAATGTGGAAAGAAAGTTGGTTTTTTTCTAATTAATACTCAAATATATATTTCCAGTCATACATATTTCATCCCATTTGGTGAGATTAAAGAAAACTCCCTTTAAGAATCTAGGCAACTGAAAAACTGAAAAGATAAACTATCAGTCACATGACTATTAGTACCAATAAAGAGATAGATGTTCTGATGCACAGAATAAATTATCTATTGGTTATCAAGTATCTGTGCTAATCATTTTCCCTAAACAAACTTAATTCATGATAATGTGAAATAAGATAAATAAAGCTCTTTAATTTATCTTCCTCATGACTCTCTTTTCTAAGTAGAACTGAAACTGTTTCATTTATATGCAAGTTATTAGGAAATATACCTTTTGTTAAAAGAAATGTTCATGTGTATTAAGCAGATCATCTTGCAAGATAACTAACAATATTGACCATTTTCATACAGATTTAAACAATCTTAGTAAAATGCTTTGGCATTTACCTAGTTCAACCTTCATCAGATACATAATTTAATTTATAATACTTGTGAGAAATGGTATCCAGTTTCATTTGAATACCTGTTCTGAGAATGATAGTTGATTTGGATAACGCAAATAACTTACTTTTAGTAAGTGAAAATCAATAGTATTTTAGAACTAGCACTTTGAATTAGTTCAGTGGTACAATTTTTTATAATTCAAACTTTCCTTAGTGTTATTTCCAAACCCAATCTTGTGTTCTTGGACCATATTTTATAATTAGTGATTTATTCACTTGTTTTTTTGTTTATATATACAGACAAAAGAAAAACATATCTAAAAGAAAAGTGAGCAACAACATGGACATCTTGCAAAAAAGAAAACACAAATAAATGAGAATACTTTCCATCTCACCCTTAAAAAGGAATTCAAAACAAAGCTACAAAGTGACAGCTTACACTTATAAGACAAAATTTAAAAATTGTGGTGGCCACCTGTGTGAACAATGTGTAGAAAATAAATACCCTCATATTCACTGTAGGTGGGGGTGCCAATGAATTAGCTCTAGCTCTGTGGCGAGCAATCTGGTAATAGCTATTAACACATGGGATCCTGTGACCCAATGATGCAACTTCTAGGAAATGAAAAGTGGTATATTTTTAATATAAAAGTAGGAAGACAATCTAAATGTCTGTAATAGGGAATTGAACATGCTATGTTCTTAAGTGGAATTTTGCGCAGCTTTAGCTTTTTAAAAGAATAAAGCAGATCTGTACCTGAAGACAGGAAAAGTTCTCTAAGAACTTTCAAGTAAAAAAAGGCCGGGCACGGTGGCTCATGCCTGTAAGCTTCAGCCTATGAAGCAGCTGGGGCTAGGGATCGTGGTTCAAGTCCCGCCTGGGGCCCGTAGCAAGACCTAGTTCCAAAAATTAGCTGGGCGTGGTGGCGTGCACCTGTAATCCCAGCTACCTGGAAAGCTGAGGCTGGGATTGCTTGAGTCTGTGGTACCCCGGGCAACAAGAGCCTGTAGTTCCACGGGCAAAAATAGCGAGACCTAATCTCAAACAAACAAACAAACAAACAAACAAACAAACAAACAAACTCCTTCAAGTAAAAAAAGAAAAAATCCAGAAAAAAATTTTGCTGTGCTACCACTTGCATATGAAAATATATTTTACATTTATATGTTTATATATATTTACTTGTCTTGCAACTCAGACATTTCTAGAGTGAATCTAAGTTCAACTCTGAGAGAGTAATTTGGCAACATTTATCAAAATTACAAACACATATTCTCCATGATTGTTTAAAAACTGTATGCACCAATACTTTATTACTTTTTCCTTTAACAGGAAGAGCCCCTGGGTGTAGTCTGAACTTAGAGTAACTCTTCTAATGAAAAGCATAAATGGAGAGGAGCTGTCATAAAAGGCATTATGGCTTCTACCCTGTTCCCTCTGTGATCACAACACAGTGGAGAAAACCAGCAGCCATGTCATAATGACACTCAAGCAGCCCTGCGCAAGAGGCCTGCTTGAAAAGGGATTGAGGACTCGGGCCAGCAGCCATGTATATGGACCTGTATTGGAGGTGGAACCACCAACCCCAGTCAAGCTATCAGAAGACTAAAACCCTGGTTAACAGCTTGAGTGCAAGCTCATTGGAGATCCTGGGTCAGGATAACCAGTAAAACCACAATCAGACCCTTGGTCCTCAGAAACTGTGTGAAATAAACATTATTTTAGCCATTAAGTCTTGGAATAATTTGTTAAACAGTGATAAATAATTAATACATCCTTTGATTTAGAATGTCTGCAGATTTATAGAAATATCTTCTAGTTTCTAATTCTCACCATCCCAGCTTAAGAACTGATACAAATTTTTGGATAAACACCTTTCTAGTCAAAGTTTTACTACTTACTACCAGAAACTTGAAAACCAAATATATTCAGATAATGAGGTTCCTTGTTATCAGATCTATCTGAACTTGAGAATCAAAGAGCACAGACAACACCTCTGCGAAAGGAAAAACCACAAAGTTTAAAGCTGCATTTGCAAAGGCAAAGCATTGGAGGGTGATACTTACTTCCCACACTGGGAAATCATACTGTTGGGGAAAAAATGTTTCATGCATTGATAAGAATGATCTTTAGGACACAATGTCAAATAGCAAAAAAGAACAAGGTGCACATAATGTGCTAGTGTCTTATAAAAGAGAAAAAAAGAATATTTGTTCATATTTGCCTATTTTGCATAAAGAAAGTCACAATATTCACTAAGAAGGAAGAGTGATTATTTCTTTGAAAAAGGGGATGGAAATTAGACAGTTAGTGAAGAGGAAGAGGAGTAAGACTATTCCACCACAGTAACTTTTTATTCTGATTTTTGAACTATGTGAATACATATTATCTTTTTAAAATCATGATTCTGACACTGTCAAAGGAACAATTACTGCTTAAGGATGTTTTTAACTGTGTGTAAAGATATGGAAATAAAGATAAACATAACTAAAATACTAAAGCTTTCAAAGTCCTAAGAACGTACATCATGTTTTTCATTAGTTTCTTTTCTACTTATTTATTCTAATGATGCTTCATAGAAAGGTATTTTATAGAAATACTTTTGTGTTCTTATTTATTATAATTATTTGAAATGTTTTTAAGATTTCAGAGCTAAAATATATCAATGGAATCCAAAACTGGTCCATAACACAATCACCCTGGGAAGCTTCCAAACAAGAACCTGTCAGAGAGTTCAGCTAGGGAGGAATGTGGGGGCCAGATCTGGAAAACTGTATTTAAAACAAAGCAAAACAAATAAAACCTACACTAATAGTGACGTAATCCTTGTCCCTTTACACACATAAGAGGAAACAGGTTCAAAGAGGTGAAGGAACTTTTAGAAAGATACAAAACCAGTGAAAAACAGAAATGGCACTGGAACTATCATCTCTGAACCCCTAATCCAGTCTTTTTGTTTTTTTAACTCCCTCTGGTCCAGCAGACAATAAAGGACCAAAAAGGAAAAGGATGTATCACAGTGTCAGGTACAACTTAGCCTTGTCAAATTTGGGTTTAAAATAACTCGGGCTAAGTTCTTTTTCTTTCATCCAACATCCACTTAAGTTTTCCCTTTTCTCTTCTTGGTTTTTAGTTGTGGAAGATACTGCCCTTTTCTCTAAGGGCTTTTAAAATTATTTTGCCCATTTCATACTTTTCCCAGAGCAGGGGAGTAAACAATAGCATGCTGCTTCTGAAACTCGATCAGACCAGCACAGGGTTGGGAAACTTTAACCCGTGTGCCATATGCAGGCCACTATCTGTTTTTGTAAATAAAGTTTCGTTGAAATACAGCCACACCTATTTATTTTAATATTGTTTTAGATTGGTGTTTTGCTTCAATGGCAGTCAAGTAGTTGTGGACACTATCTGACCCTTTGCATAGAAGGTCTGTTGATACTAGTCAAAAATCAGGAGCGTAAACCTCTGTCATTAAAGTCAGATGGTAATAGGAACCACTTTTCAGTTATGTTGTGATGCTGTTTATCATGACAGTCAGTTGTTCTGGTGGGTGGAGGTGATAATTAGCAACAAATAACTAAATGGTATGAAGGAGAAACAAAAGACTGACAACAAAAAACATTGGTAAACATATGCAGGGCTTGAGACCATGATAACATTACAGCTGTGTAAGAAAAGGGGGAGAGGGAGCAGTCCTGACTCCTGACTCTGAAAGGTAATGAGGTAAGACCCTGCGCTATCTCCCTGCTTACCTGTTCTGCCAGCCAGGCAATGTGCTTGACCTCCTTGCTGCCTCCTGCTGTGCTGGTTGCACCAAGCATGGCATTGAGTTCAGCCAACACCTGTGGGAGGAGAGCCATTATGTTGGTGTGGATAGCTACGAACCAGGAGTGTGCTGTGGCTGTATCCTTGCAGCGTAGTATCAGCGTGTTCCTGCTATCAGGAGAATGCAGTTCTATCAATCTGTATGGAAAAAAGGAAAAAAAAAGTGAGCAAAATCAGAAGTCATCGACATGGTCAGGGTTTAACATACAAAACAGCAAATCTATTTTAATTTTACATTCTATAATCCATAAACTTTCTCTTAATTCTTCTGGGTCTAATTTCCGAGCAAACCACATATGGAAAGGTAATCATCAGAAAAACTGGTGAGTATTTTGTTTCAGCGTGCTAATGTGATGACTAAGACGAGGGAACCTACTATATAGTCTGTTGTATAACACTTTGACTTAATTTCCATGTCCCCCCCAAAAAAAGGAAAGTACTCCTCTAAAATCCCACAGGCACAATGCAAAGAGGGAAATTAATTCTTTATACATACTTAGGAAATTTTAGCATAAGGTTATTACTAGGTAAATAAGACCTAGCATTAAATAATGAACTGAAATTTCCACTGTGTGATATGAAGAGAAATCAGCAGAAGAATATGGCTCTCTGTTAGTGTCTAAATAACAGGTGACTAGGCCGGGCACGGTGGCTCGTGCTTGTAAGCTTCAGCCTATGAAGCGGCCGGGGCTAGGGATCGCGGTTCGAGTCCTGCCTGGGGTCCGTAACGAGACCTAGTTCCAAAAAAAATAGCTGGGTGTGGTGGCGCGCGCCTGTCATCCCAGCTACCTGGGGAGCTGAGGCTGGGGATTGCTTGAGTCTGTGGTACCCCGGGCAACGAGAGCCTGCGGTTCCACAGGCAAAAATAGCAAGACCTAGTCTCAAAAACAACAACAACAACAACAACAACAAAAAACCCAGGTGATTAAACCATCCACTGAGACATACATAAAAATAGGTAAGAAGTCTTGAGAGCTCCGACTGCTTCTTTGGGGTCGGGTGCAGTGGCGCGCACCTTTGATTCCAGCCTTAGGAGGCTGAGGCTAGGAATGGCTTGAGACTGCTGGTTCGAGACAACCCTGGGCAACATAGCAAGACCTAGTCTCAAAAAAATAGCTGGGTGTGGTGGCGGGCACCTGTAATCCCAGCCTTGGGAGTCTGAGGCTAGGGATCACTTGAGTCCGTGGGTTCGGGACTACTCTGGGCAACATAGCGAGACCCAGTTTCAAAAAAAAAATTTTTTTTTAAAGTACATTGAACAAATCTTTTTCAAATAATTTACTGGGTACTGTTTTGGACAAATTTTTTTCCAAGATCAGTTTCAAAAGTCAAATACGTGATTAACATGTACACACTGGTGTGGTCTAAAAGTCAATATATAGCCAGGCACGGTGGCTCGTGCCTGTAAGCTTCAGCCTATGAAGCGGCCGGGGCTAGGGATCGCAGTTTGAGTCCTGTCTGGGGCCCAACCTATTTTCAAAAAAAATAGCTGGGCGTGGTGGCGCGCGCCTGTAATCCCAGCTACCTGGGAAGCTGAGGCTGGGGATTGCTTGAGTCTGTGGTACCCCGGGCAACGAGCGCCTGCGGTTCCACAGGCAAAAATAGCGAAACCTAGTCTCCAAAAAAAAAGTCAATATATAGTTCTTTCAAAACAGATATAATAAAGCTCTTAAGAGAGATTTTTATGGTAGGCTAAAACCTGATAATCTGCAACTCACAGACAAGGATCTTTTTTCCTTTCATCTTTCTGAAAAGACAGATTTTTCTGGCTCAAAGAACTCACCAGACCCTGCATGACCTGTTAAAAGAATTTACAACTCTTTTGCTTTTATAATTTCTTTTATACAAAAAAAGCAATTTACATGGACACTAACATTTTCCCCTTGAAATTTGATTTTTCTTTTGCCACATCTCTAAAAGCTTTACAATCCCAAATATTTTAATTTGACTTATTTAATGTCAAGTATTAATTCTCATTTGAACTCTAATCAGTCTAGCCTTTCTTAAATATTTATTGAGCACCAACAGTATGCCACACAGTACACAAATGCCATGATGAAAAATCAGGAAAAAAAGAAGAAAGTCTCCACCCTCATTGGGTTCATAAAGGGGAAGGCAGAAGAGGAACAATTAACTATATTTTAAAAAAATCTCATGGTAGGATCTGAGATGGATTACAATAGAGAGAAAAACAGTCTGAGGAGATTTAATTGGACCCAAAAATCAGGAAGACAGACTTCTAGACAGGAGATGTTCCTCCATCCTAAAATCCCAGGGCAAAGTAGAAAGAGACCTTTCATAAATAGCTTAACATTCATACCGACCTTTTAGTTAGTCTGTTATGTTATTTTTAATGTTTTTAATACTAATTTTTCTATTATCATTACTGCTTTCAAGGTTCTTAAAACAATTTATTTATTTATTTATTTTTTTGAGACTAGGTCTTGCTATTTTTGCCCATGGAACCGCAGGCTCTCCTTGCCCGGGGTACCACGGACTCGCCATCCCCAGCCTCAGCTTCCCAGGTAGCTGGGATTACAGGCGCACGCCACCACGCCCAGCTATTTTTTTGGAACTAGGTCTCGCTTCGGGCCCCAGGCGGGACTCGAACCGCGATCCCTAGCCCTGGCCGCTTCATAGGCTGAAGCTTACAGGCACGAGCCACCGTGCCCGGCCTCTTAAAACAATTGTTAACTAAAGTACTATATTCTCTGACAAAAAAAGCTCTACATTTGTTATGAGAAGATTTAAAACAGTATATTACACTGCATAACAATAAAATATTGCACCAAAAGGTAGCAATCTGCAGTATTTTATTGTTATGCAGTATAATATACTGTTTTAAATCTTCTCATATTAATCTTTCTGAGGATTATAATAACTATTCAGAGAAACCACTCAAATAGTCATTAAAGTAGCTAAGCTTATTTTGAAGTGAATTTACTTAATGATAGTAATTATCAATAAAGGCAGTGCTAGATTATTAGATAATGTATGAATACAAACCAAAGCAAGTTATTTTTTTATTTTATTTCATATTAAGAAGTATTTCTAAAACTTCTGTGTAAAAATAGGTTAAAGGGGGTTATTTTTAAATAGAAAAAAATCAATAAACCTTTGCTTATTAGCAGTATTGGCTTTATAGAAAAAAATGGGAGCAAAAAAGTAGAGAGCGGCCAAATACCCTTGCCTCTACAACATTCCATTACTGACATCTTGTATTAGTGTGCCTCCCAACTGATGAGCCAATTTTTTTTTTTTTTTTTTGAGACTAGGGCTCGCTATTTTTGCCCATAGAACCGCAGGCTCTCGTTGCCCAGGGTACCACAGACTCAAGCAATCCCCAGCCTCAGCTTCCCAGGTAGCTGGGATGACAGGCGCATGCCACCACGCCCAGCTATTTTTTTGGAACTAGGTCTCACTACATGGCCCCAGCAGGACTCGAACAACGATTCCTATCCCTGGCCGCAGCTTTATAGGTTGCCGCTTACAGGCATGTGCCACCATGCCTGGCCTAGATGAGCCAATATTCATACAATAGTATTTACTAAAATTCATAGTTTACATTATGATTCACTCTTTGTGTTGTACATTCTGAATTCTGATAAATGTATAATGACATGTACCTGCCATTACAGAACAGTTTTGTTAGACTAAAAATCCCCTACTGCCCACCTAATGATTCCTTCATCCTCACCCTCTTCCTTAATTCTACCCTAATCTCCTGACAACTACTGAACTTTTAAGAGTCTCCAGAGACTCTTAAAACAAACAGCACATGGAATTTTCAGATTGGCATCTTTTCACTCTGGAATAGTGGAAAAGATACTCTAATGTCCTTTCATGGCTTGACAGCTCATTTCTTCTAAGCATGGAATATACTATTCCATTGTCTGGATGTATCATAGTTTGCTGATACATCCACCAAATACTAAAGGACCTCTTGGTTGCTTCCAAGTTTTGGCAATTATGAGGATAGCTGCTATAGGCATTTGTATGCTGGTTTTTGTGTGGACAGGTTTTCAATATTAAGAGGCACAACTACTGGGTCTTTTGGTAAGACTATGTTTGGTGGTGTTAGTATTTTTCATCTTGGCTTTTCTGATTGGTATGTAGTGGTATCTCATTGTTTTAATTTGTGGTTCCCTAATAACATATATTATTGAGTACCTTTCAAATACTTATTTGCCATCTGTATATCTACTTTGTTGAGGTGTTGGTTCAGATGTGTTGCCCATTTTTTAAACTGGATTGTCTTCTTATTGTTGAGATTTAAGAATTCCTTGTATATATTGGTTACTTTTCATCTGATAGGTATTTTACAAAGACTTTCTCTCAGTACGTGGTTTGTCTTTTCATTCTCTTTATAGTTTGTGTGATGATCAGTTTCATGTGTCTGGTCTAAGGGATACCCAGGTAGTCAGTAAAACATGATTTCTGGATGTGTCTGGGAGGTGTTTTCTAGAAAAGATTAGCATCCATAGACAGCCTAAATTAGAAGCCTGTTCTCACAAACATAGGTGGGCATCATGCAATTCACTGAGGGCATGAATAGGAAACAAAAACATAGAGGAGGAAGAAGGGTGAATTTTCACTCTTAGTTGGAATAGCTATCTTTCCTGTTCTGGTTTATGAGCCTTCAAACTGGGACCGAATTATACCACTAGCTTTCCTGGTATCAAGCTTGCAGATAGTAGGTAGTGCAATTTCTAGGCCTCCGTAGCATCCCTTTAGCCAATAACTATAATAAATAAATCTTTTTCTCTATTCATCTATCCAGTCATCCTATGGGTTCTATTTCTCTGGAGAACTCTAATAAACTGTCTTTTATTGAGCAGAAAGTTTTAATTTTAATGACAGTCAACTTATCAATTTTATCTTTTATGTATTATGCTTTGGTGTTTTAGTTAAGGAGTTATGACCAAACTTTATGTATGTATGTGTGTATGTATGTGTTGTATGTATGTATGTAATGCATGTATTTATTTAGAGACTAGGTCTCGCTATGCTGCCTGGGGAACTGCAGACTCGTTTTACCCAGGGTACCATGGACTCAAGCAATCCCCAGCCTCAGCATTCCAGGTAGCTGGAATTACAGGCACGCGACTCTACGACCAGCTATTTTCTGAGACTAGATCTCGCTATGTTGCCCAGGGCAGGTCTCGAACCCATGGACTCAAGCGATTCCTAGTCTCGGCCTCCCTTCCTAGGCTGGGATTAAAGGCACACACCATCAGGCCTGGCCTATGACCAAACTTTGAAGGAGATTTTAAAAGAAGCATAATTCTACAAGCCCAGAGAGAACAAGAAAGGAGTGCCTACTACAAAATTTTAGAAGCCAGCAAGCAGACCTAAGAAAAATGGGAAGAATCAAATTCAGCCAACCCATATTGCAAAACTCTAAAGAGGTTAGGGAGCTGAAGGCACTAGTTATCTCTGTAAGTAAGAGCAAAGCACTCAGTCAAAATAAAACAGACTCAAAGTCTGTTTCCTATTCTCCACATGCAATGGCCAATGACTACTCCAGCATCCCCACTCTAGCAAAATTTTATATCCACCCTTATCTCATTAAACTGGATAGAAGAGCTAGTGATGTCCTTAATTTAGACCTTGTATATTGGGTTGATCACTTTCCATAGTGTCAATTTATTTCACATGGTCGCTTTGGCACTGTAACCAGCTCCACATCCTTTAAACACATGCTAAAAAATTCAGTAACAAAAACCGTGAAGAGAAAAGTCTTCACTCCTCCTATTGACCTACTTAGTACTAAACTAAAGATAGGTATCAGCTCTTGAGGCACAAAACATTCACTTCTGAAAAAGCCTTTACACCTCATACTGTTCTTGGGATAGTCTATTAGACACATTTCTTTTGGCAGAGTCTAAACTCTGAAAACCCCAAATGTCAAAGATTGTAGTTATTAATAACTGCCAGAAGGGAAGAAAAGTCTGTTACAAAGTAAAACTAAGCTTGATTACAGAGAAGAAGGTACTGGGGTCACTGGGGCTAGAAGATGAAAACAGGCAGTAGTAAACTGGTTCCTAGGGCAGGGTCACCAAGTATTCATGAAAAGTTTTGCAGTATTTCTTAAAAGGCTGATTTTGAAACAGAACATTAAATTACAAGAAACAGAAAGAAACTCCAAAATAGGAATGATAATTCTAAAATTCTAAAGTCCATCTTTGAAGAAGCAGGCCCTAGAAAATTGAAAATGGGGAGAGAGTATCCTTAAAGTCTACTATTATTTTAAAAGACAATGCAAATAAAAATTCAATTTAATAAAAATACGAAGGCAATCTGCCAAAAATTGTTTGGGCTCGCAGAAGAGAGAAGACAGCTATAGTGTGAAGAGTTTTGGTCTCAAATCAAACTACTGAGAATTTCCTGAGAAACACAATTACATTTTGATCAGATGAATCAAATCACTGTTTAGGGTACACAGAAGCATACAACTGACTCTTAAGTCTAGTCTACTTATTTGTTTATCATACTTTTGGCATTACCTAAGTGTTCAAATTAGTAACAATCACATCACTTTGTACGTTATAAAGTAAAAAGTTCCCTTTTACATGGGATCATAAATGTGAAGATGACTGAGATAGTGTGAATTAAGTCCAAAGGAAGAGTTTCATATTTCAGAATAACAGTACTTAAGATCATTTTGTCCTCACCAAACTCTATAATGCCTGAAATACTGTTTGTGGGGTGTGTTCATGTTCTCTCCCTGGATTTCATCATTATTTAGTTTTCGTTTTCCTGAATTAATAGCTTATAACTATCAGAATTATCTAGTAAGGTTTCGAAAACTCAAGGTGGGAAATAATTCAATCTCCTTCCTCCTTATTCATTCTGATGATCAGTACACTTGTTTTCAGCTCTAGATAGTGAATTAAATGAAAGTAACAAAACAGAAAAAAAGCATGTTTCCCTCTCATGTCAAGTAAGTTCTTGGTTTAGAAAGTGAAACCTTTATGTACAAAGGAAGGATGAAACACAAAGAAATTCTATTACACCTCCACCAGAATAGTTAATATTAAAAAGACTGACACTACCAGTATTGGCAAGGATGTAGTACAAAACAAACTCAGACACTGTGGTGGGACTATAAAAACAGTACAACTACTTTGGAAGAAAGTATGGCAGCTTTTAAAAAAAACTTCAATTACATACACCCTTTGATCCAACAATTCCACTCCTATGAGCTTACCCAAGAGAACTGAAAATTAATGCCCACAAAGTCATCAAAAATACAGTATCCATGTTAATATTAGATTGAAACTGGAAATAATGCATGCAGTTGTCCCTCAATAGGAAAAAGAAACTATGATATATTCATATAACACAATAGAATCAGCAATAACAAAGATATATGTAACAAGAAGGATGAATCGCAGAAAACTTATGCTGAGTAAGAAAATTCTGTCACAAGAGTATATATGATATTACAGTTACATGATGCTTCAGAAGTTAAAATTATCTATGGTTTCAGGATACAGTGGGAGGTGGGAAAGGGAACTGATCAGGAAAGGATACAAGAAAACTTTCCAGGGTGATGATAATGTTCTGTACTTTGATAAACTTCGGTTACGTTAACAACACAGATTTGTTAAAGTTTCTAACTTATGTATTTGATTGCATGCAAGTATTACCTATAAAGAAATACTGAACTCTAGTTATTGAAATGCACTGCTTAAGTATTTAGAGAAAACTAAATTTTTTTTGTCTGCAAATCAAATTTGTCTGCAAATTTTATTGTCTGCAAATCACTTTGAAATGCATATCAGTGATGAAGCAAGCATGGTGAAATACTAATGGTAGGACCTAGATGGTGGGAAGATGGATGGTAACTATCAAGTCCTCTGGGTTTCTTTATGTTTGAAGATTCTCATAGTGAAGTATTAGGGAAAGGTGAAGAATGATGGGAAACTACCTGCCTGCCTTAAGTTTTAAGCCTAGGGCTTAAAAATCAGATTCATAAGTACTTTCCAGATTAGTAAACATCTAAAGACAGTTTCTTGCTCAAAGTTTTAGAAGAGATTATGTGGGAGATTATTATTTCCAAACATATATGGTCAGTTACATAAGGCTGCAATTTGGTAAATGTTTTGGGAACAGATAGTCATGAAAATCATTTTTGCTGTTATGTGAACTGTTTTCCTCCAAGTCTTTAAATGTCGCAGCTGTTACCTGTCTTGACATTTCCTTTGACAAAGCTGAGATAAATTTTAGGATCAAACAGCTCCATATGATTTATAGATATTATCTTAGTTACCACGGAAGAGGTTCTGCAGAGTACAGTTGAGCAGGCGTTATGATGTCCATTTTAACAGAGAAATTAAGGAAGAAAGAGAAGCTAAAACTAATTAAGGTGATGAGGAACTTGTAGCTTCTATAATCACAACACATTGAGAAGAAACGGACACTTATGGAAAACAAGTAACTTCGATCTTTTTTTTTTTTTTTTTTTTTTTGAGACTAGGTCTCGCTATTTTTGCCCGTGGAACTTCAGGCTCTCGCTGCCCGGGGTACCACAGACTCAAGCAATCCCCAGCCTCAGCTTCCCAGGTAGCTGGGATTACAGGCACGCGCCACCACACCCAGCTATTTTTTGGAACTAGGTCTTGCTATGGGTCCCAGGTGGGACTTGGACCGCGATCCCTAGCCCCGGCTCCTTCATAGGCTGAAGCTTACAGGCACGAGCTACCGCGCCCGGCGTAACTTCTATCTTCTAACTCTCCTAAGTGAGGACTTATTAGTCAATGGTTCTGGACACACTGTTCTGCCAAGACACATAGGACATCCATACTTTGTGGACATAACTGAAGTGATGCGTAATTCCATCAGCTACCTGTGATTCAACTGTTGGGTTTTTTTGTTTTTCTCTTTTTTTGGTCTAAAAAGCACACTGGAATGCAAGTAAGCATGATATAGAAATAACCTTGAATCTCTTCCAATTTACATTTCACAAAAAGCACATCAATTTGCAATTTTTGGTATTTCAAGTCAAGTTCGAAACAAATTACTTTGCATAATTAAGACCAAGAACCATTTCATTAGTTGGAGAATGGAATTACCATTTGACCCAGCAGTCGCT